>JAOTRH010369990.1:0-20184 GCA_034768845.1 Heliamphora exappendiculata | reverse complement strand
TGTCCGTTTTGAATGATCTTTAGTGTTCTAGAACGAGGACATCATGAACTAAAACTTCCATGTTACCACTTTCTTCAAAAATATTGTTTTATATGTGATATTTACACCAAAAAGTTAAAACCAAATACTGTCCTAAAATTTCCAAAGTTCAACGAAATAAGTTTTTTAAAACAGCCACTATTTCTTCTACCAACCTCCGTTTTAGGTGATTTTTGATGTTTTGGAAAGGGGAAACAATTATCTATAGATTTTGTGTTTAGTACTTTCGGTACAAACAACGTTTACTATGTGAAATTTTGGACTAAACATTGGAAACCGAATTTGTTCGAAAATATAATATGGTCCTGTTCAATACAGACAAAGCGTACTAACATAATGAGTCAGAACAATTATCGAGACAATTACCACTCTTCCTAATCAAGACAGAAAACTAAAACACTGTTATAATCCTACCAATGATGTGTCTGATTCCATTTAAGATTGTGAACCAAAAATTTATTGGCTACAAGAACTAATAATCTGATCTTTTGTATATAAGTCGAGCCTACACTTTTGATTAAATACTACGTAGAATAAAAGACACACATACATAATATTAAATAAATAATAAAATGCATACATTGCTCATTAGGATATTCATAAAATAGAGAAATAATTTTTATTAATAAATAAAAATAATTACCAAAACTCAAAAATCATAATTTTTAGTATATAACCCTTTCAATCTCCCACTTATACTCAAAATCATGCTGCCATGCATCTGACTCTCATACCCTTTATGTGACTATCAAAAATCTTAACTGGTAAGCTCTTTGTAAAAGGATCTGTAAGCTTTTCTACTATGCAATCTTAGTCTGCTGTCCAATGCTCCTATGACATCCCGGCTCTCGGGTACGTCAAGACATACATATACATACAGATAGGGTTATGCTATCATTTCATTCATAGATAATCATTATAATACTACATTATTTGAGTCTCGAAAAGCACGCTAATACATAAGCATTACAGTTTCAGATAAGAGATTATAAAAATTACAAAGAACGCTCAGAAAATTGTAAAGAAATAAACAAAAAGCGCGGAGCTCTTCATCTATGCTTCTCTTGGGTCTGCTTGCTCCGTGAACTCACCTTGGTTAACATTTTCTTGTTTGTAAAAATCTCCTTCCTCTTCACCTGTGGCATGAAGCCATGAGCCAAAATCGAGAAGAAAACTCTCCAAAACTCTCTAACCAAACTCATGACACAAAATCACTAAAATGCATTCCACACAACACATAGAGCATTATATATCAAGGAGACAGGAAAATTACAAGCATGGTAACAGGTAAGCAAGAAGCAGACTAAGTCTGCATAAATGTAATGACAGAATGCTATGATGCGATGCATATGCATATGCCCAACCCGACTATAAATCAACAAATCGAATTCTGAGTGGCACCATTACATTTTCGTACGTTAGGCTCCATACACCAACGTTCCCAATCACGGCGGCGTACAGTGGCCGTTTGGCTCAAGATGTGACACGACTCAGGATGTAACAGGGGTCAAAACGTACATAGCCCAAAGTTAACATACCCAACACAATAGTCTGAATGGTATCATTACATTCCTGTACGTTAAGTTTCCATACGTCAACGTTCCCTATCACAGCTGCATATAGCGGCCATTCTGGTCAAGGCGTGACACGACTCAAAACATGACACGGCTCAAGACGTACATGGTCCATCATTAACACTCCCATCAATAAGGATTCACTTGTCAGGGTTGTATACTAAAAATCATGATTTTTGTTGATTTTAGTGTTTAATTTTATTTTTAATAAAATTATTTTTTTTATGAGAATCTTAATGAGTAATGAATGCAATATTATTTTTTTAATTGTTATGCATGGATATCCTTTATTCTATACACTATTTAATCTGGTGTGTAGAGTACGACTTGCACATAGAAGACCAGATTATTGGTTCTCGCAAAATATAAGTTTTAGTTCACGGTTTAGATGGAATTGGATAAACCATCATTCTCACTGTAGCACAGAGTTTTAGTAGGCCTATGTTAGTTACGGAAAATAGATAATAGCGTCATCTATTATTTCGATTAGCTATGCTAGTACACCTTGTGTGTATTGAATGGGATCAGATTTGGGTAATTATAATTTTATATTGACTATATAAATTAATTTATGCCCCAAGGTTATTATGAGTGCGTATGCTATTAATTTTAAAATAATTATTATTTGCATATATTTAATATTCGTTATCTCGATTCATTAGAGGGTGCGATCTTTTATGGGTCAATAGTCTAGGTGAGTTGCATATATTTAATATTAATTATTGATGGAATTCACGTCCCGATTATTCGGGATTGACGATACCCCCTTAAGAAAACTTATAAGTTTTGACTGAGCCAAACTCTACAGGTGGATTTAATTATCTAGCCGTCAAATAAGTTAAGCGGAGGGCTTAAGGATTTTTAATGAAGTTGATTAAATTAAATTACCAATAATTTAATTTAATTGACGGGTATCGAGAATCTTAATGTGGGGAGATGAGTTAAGCATTTAATAACAGGAGCTCGAATAATTGGTTTGAGAATGTGGCTTGGAGTGTAATTACGATTCTTTAGTGGTATGAATTGTAATTTATGTTTTTATGAAATTGTCTTAGGGGCAGGCGGGTTTTCATAATTACATTAGAAGCCCAAGTCATATTTGCTCCATAGGTCCCTACTATAGCCTTATATATATGCAGTTATGCTAATCCTAGCCCACATTACATTTCACATATTGTGAATTAGGATTTTCATGTAAATTCTAAGAGGCTAGATTGGCAGGTTCAAGAATATGATAGATCGTAACCCACCCTACGTTCGTGACTCACATTCGAGAATATAGTAGAAGGTTTGGATTGGAGCTTCAACTCGGTATTTACAAACTTGTGGTTGTTGCAGTAACTAAAATTGTTCTACCAGATTTTGAAAGATATAATCCTAAATCTAACTTTGCGAGTACGGGTTTTATTTTGATCGTTCGACATCAAAAAATTTTAAACTGGAGCTTATTTCGGCGATTGCTCATCTAGTATTTTTTTATCAAAAAATCGTATTCAAATCAATTATCTTGACAGTTTATCTCTAACAATTGGTATCCAAGCATTTTTTGATTTATGAATATGGTTTATTTGAGGGATCGAGTAGCTTTAGAATTATGCAAACTTTGTTTTGTAGGTGTTCTAATCTCGATTTTACTATCACTATTTTATTCATGTTTGATTGAATGGTTGAATGATGATTATTATTATATTTTTTTTGCTACGAGAATTGATCACGATAATTTAAGCTTTTTAGATCGATTGTGAGCCTTCGGGACATATGTTTCAATGCAAAAGCTTTATTTGTTCTTTAGATATTATTTGATATATGTAAGAACAAGTTTGAATACACGAAGTACACGAAGAACAGGCGGCGGCAAAATCTGCAGTGGTTTTTGGATTTTCGGGCGACGAATGGTGGCTATTTTTCTACAATTCTGCAATAGGTTTTTTAGTAGGTTATTTGCAAGTTTTATGCATTAAAAAAATGTAGCAAAACAGTCCTAAAATCCAACAAAAATAGGCTAGAAAAGCATCTACTGACAATTTTTAGGGCCGATTTTTGCAATAGCTTTGGGGCAGGCTTTGAATAGTTTTTTGGGCAAAAGTAGCAATAAAACTGGCCTAAAAACCAATCCTAAACAGTGGTAAAAAAGTAACAAAAAACAAGCATGAAAAATAGTTCAGGCGGCAGCACTACAGCGGTGGTAGTGTGCTATTTTGGGGCCATTTTTCGAGACTTTTTTAGACTATTTTTGGGGCATTCTTTAGAGCATCATGTGGTGGTATATCAGTGCTAAAGATAGTAGGAAAAGGGAATCAAAACAACCACAAAATGAGGGAGCAATGGCAGCGGCGACGACAGCACTGTGCGGCGGCAACAACAGCTTCTTTGGGGCTTTTCGTGTCACGCCCCAAACATCTGGGTCACGGGAAAGCCCACCAAAACACCAATTTAAGAAAATAGGTTTCACAATTGATAATCAAAATATACTACATTTGGATAAAAGTTCCCACAATTCAACTCTCATAAACTAAAAACATGCATCTCATACATGAATAAACATATCGCTAAAAGGCGTACAAAACCAGCCTCAATAGGCGTCACATGTGTAAGTACATGTCTCAAAAAGGTAAAACTACAGCAAGTCTTCCATCACCTCCGCAACTAGGACATTTCATCATGCTCACCTGAAAAGGTTTTACAGCAAAATCCCACACCATGAGCCGAAGCCCAATAGAACATAAACAGTAAAACTGTAAAGCATGATATGCAATTATACACACACGGTTTCAACCACAGAAGCCAAAAAGGTTTTCCTTCTAAAATCACAAGTTTTCCATCAGACTATCACGAGTCTCAAAAAGGTTTTATCTCATAAAACCCCTACATTTTTCATCCCTCAAACTATGCATATCATCCTAACAGATATCATGCCACAGTTAAGGAAAAGCTATAAATAAAACAGTAAGCTCCACTTAGGCCGCACAGTTGAGGAGAAAGATATAAATGTAGTCCTATGTACCGACTATGCCACATCGACAAAGGTAACAACTATAGACTCTTGTCCATTACCCTCGACCCGTAGGTTTAGTAATGATAAGTTCTATACGGAGTTACAACAATAACGCCATTAACAGAGGCAACCGACTTAGTTTACGGGGTCACACTCGAGGGCACTAAGCACCCACACAACCACTTAGTTTACTAGACCACAGCCCGAGGGCACAAAGCACCCACCAACCTCGTTTTCGGCGATTAACCCGAAGGCACGTAGGGACCTACTATGTGCACGTTTTTGGACTTACACCGAGGAGCAATGGAAGCCCAACTCAACACACACTATCACGGTGCATCTATGGAGAACATTTTAAAATCCCACTGTAGCTCAACTACGAAAAACCAGAAAAACAGTTTATACAACACCTGTATAAAAAGAGATCCAATCCATCAAAATGGAGATCTAAAACTATTTCTAACAAAACGTTTAAAAGGTGATACTCAACCCCGCGGGTTAGCTCCAAACCTCGAAAAAGACGTTTTTTACCCGATTTCACAAAACACCACGTTTTCATACCTCATTTTGAAAACTACGGATACCACATACCTGAAACATGCATATAACCTAGAAAAGGTGTAAAAACCTCACTTCTACCCAAAAACCACGGTTACACATGAAAATCAAATTTGATGCATTTCTACCCGGTGAAAGAATACACAATTACACATATCACCCTAATACAGCAATAAGGTCTAGAATCCTACCTCGAGGAGTGAAGAACTCGACATCTCAAAACTGAACAGTGTCAGAACGAGAATCTGATCGAATGTATACGAAGCCCTCGGCCCCGATAGCAAGGATCCACAAAGGAATCAGCAACAAACCAAGCCCCGGGCCCTCAAATCTAGAGAGTAGAAGGAGAAAAGGGGTTTCTTAGGTCTAAAGAAAGGTTTTGTACCAAAAATTCCACCACTGGTCTATTTATAGAAAACCAAATTTAACACTGTCCAGTCGACCGAACTAGGGAGTTCAGTCGACCGAACACCTGATCTACGGTTCAGTCGACTGAACTGGACCCCACAGTCAATCGAACCCCACACCAGAGGCATACTGAAATTTGCTACTATTTTGAGGCTCAAAAACCAACCCAACCAACCTAAACAAGGTCCAGGAAAGCATAAAACACATGTACGCATGCATTTCTACAACTTTAAAGCACAAATCATGCATCGATACTGTCATATACAGAAATAAAAGTGTCATGTATATAAATAACTCAAAATTACAAGGTTTAGGGTCTCACAACTCTCCCCCCCCCTTAAGGAATTTTGCCCCCAAAATTCACAACAAGGTCACGAGGTGAAGAGGTCCAGATATCTAGCACGCATCCTAGACTCGAGCTCCCACGTCGCTTCCTCAACCCCGTGATGATGCCATAGAACCTTGACATTAGCAATTGTCCTGCCCCGCAACACTTGCTTCTTTATATCAAGAATCCTCACTAGACGCTCCTCATAAGTAGCATCCTCATCAATCCACAACTCGGTCCAATCTAACACATGTGAAGGATCAGGCTCGTACCTCCGAAGCATAGAAATGTGGAACACGTTATGCACATATGCTAACTGATGTGGTAACGCAAAACGGTAAGCAACCTCTCCAACCCTATCAAGGATCTCAAAAGGTCTAATGAAAGGCGGTGATAGCTTCCTGCTACGACCTAACCTCATCAAACCTCTACGTGGCGAGACCGTCAGAAACACATGATCTCTCACTGCAAACTCCAAAGGTCGCCTCCTCTGATCTACATAACTCTTCTGATGGCTCTGAGCTGTAAAAAGACGTTGAAGTATCACTGCAATCTTCTCCGTTGTCTCTCGCACCATGTTAGGTCCTAAGATTGTGGTCTCCCCTACATCGGTCCAACATACTGGTGATCTACAGGGTCTACCATACAAAAGCTTATACGATGCCATCCCAATATTGGACTGATAGTTGTTGTTGCATGCAAACTCTGCCAACGGTAGATGATCCTTCAACGAACCTCTAAAATCAAGGACACAAGACCTCAACATATCCTCCAGAATCTGTATAGTGCTCTCTGACGGGCCATCCGTCTAGGGATAAAAAGCAGTACTGAACATCAAGTTTGTCCCTAAGGCCCTCTGCAGACTCTGCCAAAAGCGCGATGTGAAGCGTGGGTCTCGATATGAAACAATAGATACTGGCACTCCATGCAATCTAACTACCTCCCTGACGTACAAGCTACTCAGTCGTTCTGCCGAATCCTTTACTTAGATGGGGAGAAAGTGTGCAGACTTCTTCAACCTATCGACCACAACCCACACGGCGTCGTGTCCCCTAGGTGACCGAGAAAGTCCTGACACAAAGTCCATCGTGACGTGCTCCCACTTCCACTCTGATATAGGCAATGACTGTAACAACCCTGCCCGTCTCTGATGTTCCGCCTTTACCTGCTGACAGGTGAGGCATCGAGAAACAAACTGGATCACATCTCGCTTCATCGCTGTCTAATAGAACTGACGACGTAAGTCGTGGTACATCTTCGTGCCACTAGGATGCACGACAAGACAAGAATGATGACACTCACGTAATAGATTAGCTCGGCATGACTCTGGCACAAACAACCTGCCTGCCAACCTCATGCTCTGATCAGAACCCACAATCCATCCTGCTGTATCCTCGACACTAGCAACGCGGTCTCGTATCATCTGAGCCTCCTGGTCCGTCTGCAGAACCTCTAATACACGTACCATCAATGTTGGTCAAGTAACTATAAAAAATAAGGTGGCACCCGTCTCGATCTCATTGAGGCACAAATCAAACTCCCCAACATTTGCAAGCATGTCCCACTCACGTATAGCCACAGAAGCTAACGATCCATGAGATCTCCTACTGAGTGTGTCTGCCACCACATTGGTCTTCCCTAGATGATACTGCAAATCACAGTTGTAATCCTCTAATAGCTCCATCCACCGCCGTTGGCGCAAGTTCTGGTCCTTCTACGAAAACAAGTATTTTAAGCTCTTGTGATCGGAGAAAACCTTGAAATGGTCACCATATAGATAGTGACGCCATATCTTCAAAGCAAAGACCACTGCTGCCAACTCCAAGTCATGCGTAGGATAGTTCCGCTCGTGTGTCTTCAACTGCTGGGAACCATAGGCTACAACCTTACCCTCCGGCATCAAAACACATCCAAGACCGTCATGTGAAGCATCACAATATACAGTATACCCCAAGCCTCGCTCCGGAATGATCAACACTAGCGGACTAGTCAATCTCGTCTTTAGCCCCTGGAAAGCTGACTCATATGACTCATTCCAAGCAAACACAACTCCCTTCTGCGTCAGACGCGTCATCGGTGCAACGAGTCTAGCAAACTCCTTCACGAACTGTCGATAGTAACCTGCTAAACCCAGAAAATTGTGAATCTCAAAGACACTCTTCTGTCGCTCCCAACCGATCACAGCATCAGTCTTTAACGAATCCATAGCTACTCTGTCTGTTGACACCACGTGTCCGAAAAATCTCACCTCAGTCATCCAGAACTCGCACTTCTCGTACTTCGCGTACAAGCGGTGCTCTCTCAATGTCTGTAGGATGATCTACAGGTGATCCTCGTGTGCCTCTCTAGCGGGTGAATATATCAAAATATCATCCACAAACACCACTACAAAAATGTCCAGATAAGGATGGAAGATCCGGTTCATCAAACTCAGGAACGTAGCAGGTGCGCTCGTTAGATCGAACGGCATAACCAGAAACTCGTAGTGACCATAGCGAGTCCGGAAGGCGGTCCTCGCTATGTCCTCATCCTTAATCCTCAGCTGGTGGTATCCTGATCTCAAGTCAATCTTCGAGAAACAGCTCGAACTCTTCAGCTGATCAAACAAATCATCCATCCTCGGCATCGGGTACCTGTTGTTCACTGTCACATGATTCAACTTCCTGTAGTCGATACACAGACGCAACGATCCATTCTTTTTCTTTGCAAAAAGAGCAGGAGCTCCCCACGGAGAAGTACTCGGACGTCTAAACCATCTATCTAGCAACTCCTGTAACAGCACCTTGAGTTCATGTAACTCAGCGGGTGCAAAGCGATAGGATGGTATAGATATGGGAGCAGATCTAGGAACTAGATCAATGGAGAACTCTACCTCACGGCTCGGTGGCAACTCAAACAGATCGTCACAAAAGACATCTGGATAGTTGCAGACCACCAGAGGTAACTGCCCCTGAACTCTAACTTCCTCGTCCAACATGAGGGCTAAAAAGAGGAAACCCAGGTTGCCCTGGTTCCACACCGTGCCCGGTAAAGTCATCAAACCCTCATCCCAATCTCCCACAAAACAAAAATAATCTCCCATCGGTGTACAAATCGATACCCTCCGTTGATCGCAATCGATGAAGGCACGAAAGGTGGTCAACCAGTCCCTCCCTAGGATGACATCAAACACGGTCACGTCTAGGATAACAAGGTCGAACTCTAAACAACAACTGGTGACCTCCAACACGCAAGAACTACAGACAAGACTCAACGTCACATTCCCACTCACTGGGGTCTCCACGCACATAGTACTACCAAACCAATCCATTTCCAACCCCAATGCAGATGCGAAAGCAGAAGATATAAACGAATGTGATGCTCTAGTGTCCATAAGAACACTGGCGCATGATCTGAAGATAAGAAGAGTACCTCTTATCACATAGGTGGTAGCAGCAGCATCGGACACGACTAGTACTCTGGAAGAACTGGGATCTGTGAGAACAAAAGCTCTGGTTGGCCCACTGCGGCACTGAACTGCCGACTGTCTACCTGACTGCGCTGAAGCTCCTCCCCCTGCAAAATGGGACGTATGAGCTCTAGGCTATGTATACATCTTTCTCCCTTGGCCTGATGGAATAGCCGGTGTGCCTGTTGTACTGCGCACGCTCCCTCCTCTGGGGCAGTCCCTACGGATGTGCCCAAACTGGCCGCACTCAAAACATACCACTGGCCCTCTCCCCTGAGCCTCTGACTGCGACTGTGCCTGAACAGGCGCTGCACTCCTGCACTCAGCAGCACGATGTCCTGGCTGCTGGCATCTATGAAAAATAAGCGCTCTCTCGTCTGACCTTCCCGTTGAAGTTACGGGTGGCGCGAATGTAAAAGACTGTGGCGGATACAACCCTACATGATGAGAACTCGAACCAGATGTCCGTCGACGCTTGTCCCTACGTCCCTGGAACTGTGTACGTCCTCCATCTGACTGACCCCTGATGTCCCTGTCTCTGCGTGTCTCGTTCTAAGTATCTTCCACTTTCATGGTAGTCTCCACCAGCTCTGTAAAGACCTGTATCCTGAACGTTGCCACTCTGTCGCGAATAGTGGGCCTCAAACCCCTCTCGAATTGTTTCGCACGAAACTCATCTATAGGTACGATCTCCTGTGCAAACCTAGACAGGCTAGTAAACTCAGCCTCGTACTCAAGCACTGTCATCGTCCCCTGCGTCAGAAATAGGAAGTCCTCTCTGTAGCGATCCCTCAGAGTCGCTGGAAAGTATTTCTCCAGAAATACCTTCGTGAATGCATCCCAGGTGCCTGCCACTGTGGTCTTGGCGAACTTCCACCACATGTGAGCACTCCCTCTCAGCTGGAAGGCGGCACATATAACCCTTAGATCATCTTCCTCAATCTGAAGCAAATCCAGAATCTTGGTGACCAGCTCCAGCCACTCAGTGGTGACCATGAGATTGGGATCCCCAGAAAAGGTAGGAGGGTCCAGACGACGAAAGTCACGCATTGCAACCGTCGCCCTCAGCTCAGGTGTGGTCTCTCTCCCCCTAGAGGCCTCAACCAGTTGCCGGATGGAGCCAACCATCTCATGCAACAGATCTCCCTCAGTAACAGGTCCTTGGGGTGCATTAGCATCCCCAACATCTGGGACTGGAACGTCCCTTTGCCCAGAATCACGGCCACGGCCTCGACCTCGGCCTCGTCCTCCCCGCGTGGACATAACTCTATTCGAAAGCAAAATAACAGGATAAGAATCCATACAACATGTTATTGCTAACGTAAAAGACAAATAAGCATGCTAACACATAGCCACGTAATTTTATGTCATAACATATCTCACATACCGAGGCAAACCGCCAAGAAGGACTAGTCCATCTGGATCACCTACTTAGATTCCTTACTAGAAATCACGTCCGCGAAATGCGTCCCTAACATGGCTCCCAAGTACGTTAATCTAAACACCCAAAGGCAAGACTAATCAATCCTAAGGTCCAACCTCCATACCCACATATACAGTACAAGCTATCATGCTATGTTAGGAAAACGCTGTAACACATTCAATCAAGCACACATACATCCTCACAAGGTGATGTACCCTATTTCCCATGGCTCATAGGTATTCGAACCCAGATCTCTGATACCAAGTTGTCACGCTCCAAACGTTCGGATCACGCGAAAGCCCACCAAAATACCCATTTAAGAAAATAGGTTTCACAGTTAATAATCAAAATATATAACATTTGGATAAAAGTCTCCACAGTTCAACTCTCATAAACTGAAAATATGCATCTCATATATGACTAAACATATCGCCAAAAGGCGTACAAAACCAGCCTCAATAGGCGTCACATGTGTAAGTACATATCTCAAGAAGGGAAAACTACAGCAAGTCTTCCATCACCTCTGCAACTAGGTCATCTCATCATGCTCACCTGAAAAGGTTTTACAAAAAAATCCCACATCATGAGCCGAAGCCCAATAGAACATAGATAGTAAAACTGTAAAGCATGCTATGCTATTATACACACACGGGCTCAACCACAGGAGCTAAAAAGGTTTTTCTTCCAAAATTACAAGTTTTCCATCAGACTATCATGAGTCTCAAAAAGGTTTTATCTCATAAAATCTCACATTTTTCATCCCTCAAACTATGCATATCATCCTAACAGATATCATATCACAGTTAAGGAAAATCTGTAAATAAAATAATAAGGTCCACTCAGGCCACATAGCCGAGGAGAAAGATATAAATGTAGTCCTATGTACCGACTCTGCTACACCGACAAAGGTAACAACTATAGACTCTCGTTCACTGCCCTTGACCCGTAGGTTTAGTAATGACAAGTTCTATACGGAGTTATAACAATAACACTATTAATGGAGGCAACCGACTTAGTTTACGGGGTCACACCCGAGGGCACTAAGTACCCACACAACCACTTAGTTTATGGGACCACAGCTCGAGGGCACTAAGCACCCACCAACCTCATTTTCGGGGATTAACTAGAAGGCACGTAGGGACCTACTCTGCGCACGTTTCTAGACTTACTCCGAGAAGTAGTGGAAGCCCAACTCAACACACACTGTCACGGTACATCAATGGAGAACATTTTAAAAACCCACCGTAGCTCAACTACGAAAAACCAGTAAAATAGTTTATACAACACCTGTATAAAAAGAGATCCAATCCATCAAAATGAAGAGCTAAAACTACTTCCAACAAAACGTTTAAAAGGTGATACTCAACCACGTGAGTTAGCTCCAAATCTCGAAAAAGACATTTTTCACCCAATTTCACAAAACACCACGTTTTCAAATCTCCTTTTGAAAACTACGGATACCACAAACCCGAAACATGCATATAACCAAGAAAAGGAGTAAAAACCTCACTTTTGCCCAAAAACCATGGTTACACATGAAAACCACGTTTGATGCATTTCTACCTAGTGAAAGTATACACAATTACATATATCACCCTAATACAGCAGTAGGGTCTAGAATCCTACCTCAGAGAGTCAAGAACTCGACGTCTCAAAATTGAACGTCGTCAGAACAAGAATCCGACCGAATGTATACGAAGCCCTCGGCCCCGATAGCAAGGATCAACAAAGGAATCAGCAACAAACCAAGCCCCGGGCCCTCAAATTTAGAGAGTAGGAGGAGAAAAGGGGTTTCTTAGGTCTGAAGAAAGGTTTTGTACCAAAAATTCCACCACTGGTCTATTTATAGAAAACCAAATTTAACACTGTCCAGTCGACCGAACTAGGGAGTTCAGTCGATCGAACTGGACCCCTCAGTCGACCAAACCCCATACCAGAGGCGTACTGGAATTTGCTACTATTTTGAGCCTCAAAAGCCAACCCAACCAATCTAAACAAGGTCCGAAAAAGCATAAAACACTTGTACACACTCTTTTCTACAACTTTAAAGCATAAACCATGCATCGATGCTGTCATATACTGAAATAAAAGCGTCACGTATATAAACAACTCCAAATTACAAGGTTTAGGGTCTCACATTTCGGAAGCTATTTTCGGGGCCATTTCTGATCTGATTTTTTGTCAAAAAAATAGTATATTTCGTAAGATATTTTTTAGAAAAGATTATGTCAAAAACAGATGATAGAAGCAGCGGTGTGCGGCGGCGCTAGCGGCGATAGTGATGGCCGACGGTTGTTTTTGGCTTAGATGGTTCTGGATGGTGTTGTATTTATATAACACTGTGTTTTGAAGAATTATGACAGGATTTGGATGCCAAAAGCTAATTCTGATGAGGATTAAAATATTACATAATTTTCAAATAGGAAGCTGAAACTCAAAAGAGTTTCTATTTGATCATAAAACCGGGACATATATTTCTTGCATTTATATTTACTTAAATTGCATGGATCATATATATCTATTTTATATTTTCTGTTTATTTTAATTAATCCTAGAAAATTCAATTTTAATTAATTTTTATAACGAAAAAATAAAATAAAATTTTCTTTAATTAAAAATATCATGTTTTTAAAGAAAATTTTAGATATTTTATTTTGTTACAAAATAAAATGTTTAGGATGATTTTTATTAAATTGGATATCTTGAAAAAATGTGAAAACTAATTCCGATTTTTGAATTAATTAAAAAGAAAAGTTTAATTTTAATAAATTATTATTTTTCAGAAAAATGTGTGACTTGAAAAATAAAATAAAATTCTTGGTTTTATTTAAATTTTTTTTAATAAATAAGAATTTTAGAATATTTTATTTGTTATACATTAAAATACTAAAGGATGGTTCGAAAAAAAATTAGAATTATTCAGATCGTGTGGTTTTTTAAAATTAATAAATATATTTTAGTTAAACGGTTTTTATAACCCTCAAAATATTTTAAAAAACTAAGTGGGAGAGGGAATTTACTCACAGATAAATCATGCGGTCTCCATCACTGGTTCGTTGGTGATGTTATTAATTCTACGTGTTTACAGTAAGGCTTTCCCTCCCCATCGGACAGAATTAATTGTGGTATCGCCGGTACGGACCTCCTTCAGGGATAATTGTTAGTGTGGATCACTTCTCTATTTGAAGGGTTCATTACGAAACGATTGATTCAGGATTAGGTGGTAGTTAACACTTAGCTGTAAATAATAGTATCCTCTCCATCTGAGTCACTGCTATTATTTATTGGATCGAAACTGCATCAACTATTTAATTTTACTTGGCATGATCTATTGGCTAGATAGTAAAATTAATAGGAATTAGCATGTCTGGACAAACGATAGATAGTAAACGTGCTCTCATCGAGGTATGCTGTTCACAGGGTACTAAGTTACTGGAAAAATTTTTTTTAAATGGTAGAGGGAATCAATTTAGAATAAAATTCAAGATTTTTTCTTGTCATAAGTAATGATTTTTAATTATGTGATCCTTAAGATTAAAATGGCTTTTAATTCACTTGCGACCATACTCAAAGAAAACAAACTAACGGAACCAAACTATGTAGACTGAAAAAAGAACTTGGATATTGTCTGTCGAGGACTACAAGTTTGTATTATATGAGATTTGTCCACCAGTACCTGATGATGGGGCGACCGAACAAGAAATCTAGGCTTATTAGAAGTGAAAGAAAGCTGATCAGATGGCTCGCTGTTACATTTTCGCTTTTATGTCAAATGTATTGCAGCATCAACATCAGTCTATGCCCAGTGCCTATGACATGATTATGAACATCAAAAAAAAAATTTAGAGATCAAAATGGTGCTGCTAGGCAGGTGGCCATGAAATCTCTTATGAATACAAGCATGGCTGAAGGCACCCAAGTTAGGGATGATATCTTGAAGATGATCAATCTTCTGAATGAACTAGATATCGTAGGAGCTGAGATTGTTGGGAAAACCTAGGTGAATATCATACTCCAGTTACTACCTGCTAGCTTTAAGCAGTTCTGCCTGAATTATTCCATGAGTAAGCTCAGCTTTTCATTGGCATAACTTCTTAAAGAACTTCAAGTAGCCGAGGGTATTCTTAAGAAGCCAAGTAGTGTGCATGTGGAAGAAAAAGGTTCTTCCTCTAAGCCGAAAGGTATGAAGAAGAAAAAGATTCAGAAACAGGGAGCCACAGGTCCAAAAGCAGATAAGGGACCAAAAGCTGGTGTGAAGAAGTCGAGAGGCAAGTGCTAATACTATAACTGGTTGGGGCATTGGAAAAAGCAATGTCCAATTTTTTCCAATACACATAACAAGCAAGGTAATTTCTGTTCACTTGTAATTGAAACATGTTTAGCGGTGTTATCTACTAGTACCTGGTGTGTAGATACGGGAGCCACAAATCATAACTGTAATTCTTTACAGGAGTTCTAGAAAATCATGCAGCTTAGTGATAGAGAAATTTACCTACATATGGGCAATAATACTAGGGTGGTAGTAATTGCTGTAACCGATGTCACTCTCAACTTTAGTAAAGATAGGTTTTTACTTTTAAAAGATTGTCTTTATGTACCTTCTATTAAAAAGAATTTAATTTTGGTTTCTAATTTAGTAAAGAACAAATTTTTTGTTCATTTTAATGAATCTATGGTTATTAAAATAAATAAATATTTTATTTGTTCAGGTACATTGGTGAATGATTTGTATGCTATATCTCCTATCTCTCCTACACTACAACTAACTGAATTGAATAACACGTCTAATGTACCATATAAGAAAAAGAATCGTTATTTAATGAACCAAATATTTTTTTTGGCACTTACGCTTGCATCATATTAATCTAAAAAGGATAAATAGACTATTAGAAGATGGACCGTTGAATTCATTGGAAGTGGAGGCACTCCAGTCTATGAGTCCTGCTCAGTGGGTAAGATGACCAAGAGGTCCTTTTCGGTCAAAGGCTATAGAGCTAAAGAACCGTTGGAACTGATTCACTATGATGTGTGTGGTCCTATGACTATCTGAGCTAGAGGTGCCTTTGAGTACTTTGTCAGTTTCATTAATGACTACTCAAGGTATGAATACATTTACCTGATGCACCGTAAGTCTGAATGTTTTGAGAAATTCAATAAATTCAAGGCAAAAATGGAGAAGCGTCTATGTAAAAGTATCAAGTCACTACAATTCGACCGTGGTGGCGAGTACCTTTTTGCCGAGTTTAGAGACTACTTGTCATCATGAGGGATTATATCACAGTTGACTGCACCGGGCACTCCGCAGTAGAATGGTGTAGCAAAAAGATTGAATAGAACAATTATGGAGATGGTAAGGTTGATGATGAGTTATTTAGAATTATTCGATTCATTTTGGGGATCTGCATTAGAGACAACAGCTTATATTATGAACTTGGTACCTTCTAAGTCAGTACCCTCTACTCCCATAAAATTGTGGAGCGGGCGCAAGCCTAGTCTGAGACATATTCAAATTTGGGAGTGTCTAACACGTGCTAAAAGGGAACACAAAAAAGTTAGAACCGATGACAGATGTCTGTTTCTTTATCGGGTATCCCAAGGGAACGATGGGTCGTTTATATTATAATTCTAAGAATCAGAAGGGCATTGTTAGCATTAATGCCCAATTTTTGAAAGAGAATTATATTATAGATTATAGGCCCAAAAGTAAAATTGTTCTGAAAAAATTTAAAGGAAATACTAGTAGAACGAAAGAGGAATCACAAGTCACTGATATCCCATTGCCTCGTCGTAGTTGGAGGATTATCGAGATAGGTGCAGATCTTGAACCAAATTAGGGTGTTACTATTTACATGCTAGATGAGTAAATGGGTAATGGTGCACAGGATTCAGATTCTGTACAGTGCGTTACTGCTAGTACAAAGACATAAGTAGTGCCTCATCGTAGTGGAAGGGTTGTTCATTAACCCGATTGGTATATGTTCTTGAGAGAGTCTTTTGACAAGATCCCGGTAGAACTGGATACCAAGCCCTGTAATAACAATGAAGCACTCTAGGACAAAGATACACATCTTTGGCAAAAGGCTATGAATTCATAGATGGAATCTATATATTCTAATCAGGTCTGAGAGCTTGTAGAATCACGTGAAGGGATAAAACTCATTGAATGTAAGTGGATCTACAAGAGAAAGAGAGGAGCAGATGGAAAGGTTGAAACCTTTAAAGTTAGGCTTGTTGCAAAACGGTTCACTTAGAAAGAACGGATTGATTATGAGGAAACTTTTTTGATGGTAGCCAAGCTTAAGTCTATCCAAATTCTCTTATCTATTACAGCTCATTTAGATTACAAAATTTGACAAATGAAAGTTAATATAGCTTTTCTTAACGAAAGTCTTGACGAGTGTATCTATATGGTACAACCAAACGATTTCATAGCAAAGGGTTAGGAGCACATGTTATACAAGCTTAAGAGATCCATTTATGAACTTAAGCAGGCATCGAGGTCTTGGAATACTCGATTTGATCAATCCATAAAGTCATATGATTTTGATCAAAGTCCAGATGAGTCCTGTGCGTACAAGAAGCATGACGAAAGCGTGGTAGTTTTTCTTGTACTTTATGTAAATGATATCTTGCTCATCAGAAACGATGTAGGGGTGTTATTTTTGATACAAGTATTTTTATGTGGGCAGTTCGATATAAATGATTTGGGAGAAACTAGTCACATCCTTGGGATCAAGCTTTTGCGAGATAAAAAACAAAGGATGTAGGGCTTATCACAAGTAAAGTTTATCGATGACATCCTAGCTCGATTTAGCATGCAAGAATCTAAGAAAGAGTTTCTCCATTTCAGGTATGGAATCACTCTATCCAAGAATCAGTGTCCTATGACACCTGATGAGATAGAGAAGATGAAGGTGATTCTTTATGCTTCGGCAGTCGAAAGCCTAACGTATGCTATGTTTTATACTAGACTTGATATCTATTTTGTCGTTGGCATGGTTAGTAGATATCAGTCTAACCTAAAAAATGAGCATTGGACTGCAGTAAAGAATATAAACAAGTACCTGAAAATGTCTAAGAATTATATATTGATTTACCAGGCGGATAGTCTAGTACCTTTGAGGTACACAAACTCAGACTTCCAGTCAGATAATGATTCCTGTAAGTCACCCTCAGGATAAGTGTTTACCTTGGGAGGTGGAGCTATAAATTGGACGAGTATCAAGAAGTCCTGCATTGTTAATTCCGCCATGGAGGTAAAGTATGTTTGTAGCGCCCCTGACCTAATTCAATATAACTTTAATATATTTTTGGAAACCAACCCAAAATGAAAATTTTCTCTAAACAATTAAATTCTCATACATCTACAATTTCAAATAAAAGCTTGAGAATCTCCAAGAGTTTGTCTACAACCACGATATCATTATACTAATTCGCTCAAATTTACATACAAACATGGAACAAATACAAATAAATATAAAATTTTTCTTCTGACTTCTAGCATCTCGCATAATGAAATCTTGGTCCTGGGTATCGCTCCTGGTCCTTGAAACCTGAAATGGTTTAGTAGACGTACATGAGCCGAAGCACGTAGGATAAGATTAACTCAAATGTGATGCATGATTTGTGAGGTGTAATGGGTGCACACAAAAATTTAATCAAAATCTTGTTATTTATCCCCAAGAGAACTTCACATTGCACAACCGAGTTTTTGTAACAAGTTTATTGCCTCATGCTTCTGAATTTCCATGAAATTAACCTTTATATCATTTTTCAACTGGTCCAACTCATTTTTCATTCACCACTAACCCAACACATCTTTGCCCCTTTCAATTGTCCCATTACAAATTACCATTTTATTACATTTACAAGTTAAGGTTCCACCAACCCAATTACATATAACACACGCATATACCCATGCTTTGCCAACACATTTCATATTTTACCAATTCATGGCTCAAAACATAGGCACCGGCACCGGATGAGCATATAGATCCCGTAACGTTACATTCAACCCGGCCACATAGGCCCTACGGAGTAACAGAACGTTCTATACTGCGACACGACTTGTCTCTTTCCGGTTGTCAACTAGATGGCAGAGAACCCAATCTGCGTAGTTTTTTGGACTTTCACCGAGGAGCAACTCATTCCTTTAGCAATTCAAAACCAGTCCTTTTCAACTTTTCATAACACAACGCACACACGTGAGTCCAACCCAAATCGTTCCTCTCACCAAACCCGTTCATTACACAATTCTATTATCCACATTTTCATCATTTTTGCGCTCAAACCCGGATTAACCATTCATGTAGTCTCAAATTCATAAATTCATCGATTTTACCCAATAAAACCCACAATTTAGGCTTGACATCAACATGTGTCACATAATGTTACGGAATAAGTTTACAACAGATTATAACAACCTTCAATCTAACCAGTACTTATTTCAATTTTGATATACCGGTTCTTTTAACCTAAACCCCAATTCTCTTTTATCAACAACATAACGTGCAAACGCGTAATTAACTCAAACATGACCATGCCATTAAAACAAAATAGAATGCACCCATCATAGATAGCTATGCATATTTTCACAAATAGAGTTCTCTTTCGAAAGCTTAGTAATACTAGAAGATGACAATGTCATATCACCATATTCAGATACCCATCCTTATTCTTAAAAACCTTGGTTATATTTTGAAAACCCACTCTACTGCAAAATCCCAACCAATTGATATAATACAAGTATCCCAACCCAAGTATAATAAAATAGGTATCCATAGCCCAATGGATAAGAAATTTAATGAAAAGGGGTCCACAAATAATGAAAATAACTATTTTCAAGACATTCATCGGCCAAAAACGGGTGAAAAACGGTTAAGAGATTTTAACATACCCTCACTATTTTAATCATAACTTTTTCTACAAAAATAATTTTCTTCTAAGAGTAGTTTATTTGGAAAGAGAACTTCCGGGGCTTCGATTTGAGTACAAGACCAACCCAATTCGGAGTCCAGATGAGGGAGATATGATCGAATAAAATTTGCCCTACGCAGTCAGTCCGCTCGAGCGGACGTTGGGCGCTCGAGTGGACAGGGATCCGCGCGAGCGCGCTGGTGCCCGAAACAAACCCAAATTTTTCCCTGTTTTGAGTTTTTAGCCTCCATACCATTAAACCTTCATCAAACATGTCTCAAATCTCAATTTCAACTCTAAAACATTAGATTCAAGTCTCGTAAACTCTTTTATACAACAAATTTGAACAAATCAAGGTCATTCTTTTCTCAAAAACCAAATTCATTATGAAAACCCAACCCAACTTACACATTATTCAATCAATCCTTCAAATCATGCATGAAACCTACTATAATTTACTCATATAACAAATTATCAACTCAAATCAACACAAAC
>JAOTRH010369880.1:0-35933 GCA_034768845.1 Heliamphora exappendiculata | reverse complement strand
GGGGCTGGTGGTTTGAGTGTGGTGGTGGTGGTTTTGGGGGAGGGGGGCCTGGTGGTTTTTGGGTGGTGGTTTTGGGAGAGACGCTGGTTTCCGTTAAATTAAACGAAAATTGTAACAGTTGAGATCTCTTTGATGTTAAAATCAAACCTGATGAGGTGTTAGCGTAATTTTTGAAACTACAATGGGAGTTTTTGTTTTTGTCAGAAACCTCCGGGGGAGTTAGTGTAATTTACCCTATTATCTTTTTCAGCGTGGTTGATAATGAGTCATTTTTTTAAATACCATCTCCAGTTGTAGTTATAATGGTATTTAATTCAGCTTTGCACTGAGATGATAGAAGTCCCTGGGTAGTTAGAATATTGAGGTTGAATGCCTTTGAAGTATTTATAGCACACTCAATGTTGTTGGTGAATGGAAAGATCAATTAAGTTTGTCTGCATATTTTATGATGCTTGTGCTCAAGTAGGAAAAGAAGTTATGTTTTCTCTGACAGGTTAAAAAAATGATTAATTAGTGCAAGTTTTGGATTTTGAACTAGTGATGCTTCAACATATTCTTCAAAACTGTTACATTAAATTTCTCTTGCTAGATTTCAAATTATTCTTCTACTAATGCTATGCAAGAAACTATTATGATGTGCTGAATGTGCTTGAAACTATGGTTTAAATTGTTAATAAACTGAACAGCTAGTAGGCCTTACCTTTCCAGAAGACTAAGTATTGGATACTAAACAATTTACTTTCCAGATGTCTTCATTGAACAATCCAACTGGAACTCATTTAAAGTGCGGGACAAGTTCTGGCGTGATATTGATGCTCAGATTCCTACAGTTTGTGCTGCCAAGTTGTCTGAACTTACCACCCTATATGAGGTATTTTATAATTCATAACCTCGGCATTGTGTACTTCATCAAGAAACTATCTCTGACTATGTTGTCAAATTTTGAGATCTAACGATTATGTTTAAGATTTTTTATTTTTATTTTTTTAAAGATTAGAGGGCAAATAACGAGCTTAAGCTTTGGAAATATGGTCATGTTTAACGTAAAGTTGAAGATAATTTAAACTAGGTTTATTGGAACTTTGAACATTGCATGTTATAGGTAACAAAGGCTGGTTACACGCACAAATGATGACGATACATACATTTGGGGGTTTAGAAAACTTAGTAACTTTTGTCCTTTCATAGTTAATCTTCATTATAAGGAACTAATAATACTTCAACTGCAGACAAAATTAAACGAAGCCGTAACTGGCCCTGTTGAAACTCTTTTAGATGGAGCTGGTGATGATACCTGGTCGAACATAAGAAAGCTTGTTCGCCGTGAGATTGAATTAGTTGCCTCTGAGTTATCTGTAGCACTTTCTGGTTTTGACATGGATGAACAAACCAAGGGTAAGAAGCTTGAAAATTTGGAGGATTATGCCAGAGGAGTGGTTGAATCAAAAGCAAAAGAAGAATTGGAAAAGTTTTTATTGCCCTTCTGTCTGAGTTTTTGGAATCTCTCTACCTAACAACAGATAATTTGTTAGCTGATAAGTAACATGTTAAATTTTTTTTATTCTCGTTTGTTTTTTCTTTAGTTTTTTTTTTTGGAAGTGGGGGAGTATTAACTATTGAGTTTCTTTTTACTTTTTTGTATATTTAGTTGCATTGAAATTTTGTCATCGCATCTTAATTTCATAAATGGTTGAAACCGAAAGAAAAAAACTACTGCAAGTAGAACAAATTCTAGAGAGGCAGCTGGAGAAGCTGTAGCCAAGGTCTAGAAAAGGTAGATGATGATTTCAATGATAGCGGTGAAAACAAATAAATGACAAAGGTAAAAAAACTTGATCAGAAAAAGAAAAATTAAAAAAACATGAAACCAGTAAAGTGAAAAAACTTCCTGAAGCTGCACCAAGCATATTGTTTGTGTTACATACTATTATTTGTCCAAACAATTAAAATTTTAATTTCTGTATGACTAGATGAATTTATTATTATTTTTCAAATTGATATACTGTGTTAATTTAGTTTGGATGGAATTACTTATATAACATAATTTTAAAATTTTATTCTATATTATGGTTTTGTTAATTTTTATTAATTGTGTTTGAATAAAACAAAACATTTGATATGGTCAAATATAATATAATACTTTTGGCGATGAGATCATTTGTGGACAAAGATTTACCATTAGCGACACATTGTAATGTGTCGGCAAAGTATTAAAATAAAAAATGTCATAATTACCTTTGGCAACAACTTTTACCGTTGGCAAAAGTATCAAATTAACTTAGATATGAATGATTATTGCCAATAGATGATGTATTTGTCGACACAATATTTAGCTTATTGGCGACGCAAAATTATGTTGGCAAATGTATCTTTTTTGCCAACGTATAGACTATACGTTGGTGAAACCTTTTGGTGGCGCCTTCTTATCAACGACCTGCCAACGCACTAATTTGTATCAAAAAACACTATTACCTACTCAATTAGACTTTTACCGATGATTTTTGTTGCGTTGGCAAATATGTTTTTTGTTGTAGTGATGTATAGCCAAGGACCAAAATGGCTCATGTACAGTAAAAATACCTATCGAATCTCATAATAACGGGATTAAGGGCAATATATGTAAAGCCAAGGACTAACTGGCTTATACCCATCAAATCCCGTAATTAAAAGATCAAGGGCAATATATGTAGCAAAATACCAAATGGTTCAAGTATATCGAAAAGACCCATCGAATCCTAATTCTTTTTCAATATCATCCAAGCATTATTAAACTAAAGGATTGATAATTTTAATCAAGTATTTAATAGCCAAATTTCCTCTCAAGTACATTGAGAGAGCAGTTAGAAATAAAATATGTGATGCAGTGAACAGGTGTCACAAGACAGTTAACGCTTTCTATCAAGAAGACAAGTGTCATATAGCAGTTATGCTTGCAGATGCTACGAAACAGTTATTTATTTTTGGAGGCAAAAAATCATACTTAATCGTGGAGCAGTTACGAGATCGTGGCCTAGAGTCTACACCGTTGTACAACTACCTACTACTAAGTTGGCCTATGACGGAAATGCCAACTAGTGAAGTTAGCTGAAGTTAGCCCATGACAAAGACGGTTACAAAGGCAGTTAGAAGCAGTTACAAATTAATCTATAAAAGATTAATCATAGACACAAGAGGGGGACTTTTACACACTCTGGCAAACTACCTATCTTTTTTTTTTTGATTTTATCTTATTTATCTTTTCATGTACTTCTTTCTTTCAAGTTATTTCAATCTTCCGTTCATAGGAGTAAGTTTAGTCTTTGTAATCAAGTTCATGTAACTTATTCCTATTGAAGTAATAAAATTCTTTATTACTTATCTTTAGTTCATCTTTGACTACTTTTTCGTGAAATTCTAAAACACGGGAAAAGTACCTTGCACGCAATTGTTTGATAGTTTTCAAAAAATTTTCTCTTTCGAAGGAGATTAGTTTGTTTTTGGTTAACAAATTCATTCATCGTAGGCTCTCTTTCAATCACCTCACCTCCATTTTTTTTTTCAGATCTAGTGGTTTGATTTCCATTGTCTATCATTTTCTCTCTTTTTTTTTTGTTATCTCTTTATTGTTGTTTCTAGTGCAGGTTTATATTTACCAATCTGGTGGATAATCTTCTGATTTGGTGTTTGTTGTCGGTGTGACTTTCATCAAATAAATTGCTTTAAATTATCTAGATTGTTCCTCAGGAATTGAGGTTGGTTCCCTCTCCATGCCTCTAGTTTTTGCCATTACTATTATTTATTGTTTATTCTTGATATTAAACTTCTTCATTTTGTTCCTCTTACTTCTACTTTCAATTATTGTTATTTTATTCTTCAAATTTATGTTGGAAAAAATTTATACTTTTTCATATATTATTATGCAGAATATTAATTATACAGAATCTTTTTTGTTGAGTAATTAATTGTAACATAAAAGAAAAATAAAAATACACAAATACAAGGGACACTCCTCAAAAAATTACAAAAAACCAGTGAAAACCTATATACAAAAGAAAAGCAATAAATAAAACCCAAACCTCCGCACGAAGCGGGGAAGATACAAAGAACACATCACAACCTACCAAGGGGGGATCTCATGCAACAACCCGGTTCGAACCCTAGTTGTTACAACTCAGTTTGTAACGACCAGTGTAGCGATTCAACCCAAACCCTAGCATTAACGATGGCTAGTTGACAAGATCTTAGGTCATTAGAAGGAAGAAAACCCTAACCCAACTCGAAAACCTAATTTAACCTAGAAAATCCTAAAAATGCCAAATCCTCATAGATAGAGTCCTAACACTCATAGAAGTCACATGACAATTTAAATTAAGTAAATAATATATAATATAAAGTTAAAAATTAAAAAATTTCATAATTAGAGTAAAATAACTATTTTACCCATATTACAGTAAAAAGTCTTAAAAATTTAAGTTTTGACACATGGACACCTAAAATTAGATATTTAGATATAATTAAAAACAAAAATAACCATGCATGGTCGGCCACCTTGGAATTTGTGCACAAAACTTACTTTTTGCCTCTTTAAGCTTAAAAATGAGAAAATATTATATAAATGAAGTATTATTATGATTCAAGACTTTTTATACAAGTAATATACATAATATTAGGATAATATAGGTTAATAAAAGCAAATAAATTATTCTTTAAAATTTTCACACAATAAATAAGTTAAAGAGTCAATTCTTGTCAAACTAGCTTAAATTGACTTAAAAACTTATAACTATTTAATTAATTGCTATAAAATTATGATAATTTATGAAAAGAAAAAATTAAGTATGAACACACTAAAATAATATATTTTAGTAGAATAAGACACCAAAAAGAAATATAAAATTAATATTTTATGTGTTTTCTTGCACAAACTGGTACGAGAACACAATATAAACCATAAATTAATACAAAATTATCTTTTGAGGCACCCCAAATAGCCTAAGCCGAATCCCATATGACATGATATGATTATATATCTCTCAAATAGAGCACACCTCTCATGCTTAATTTCTCTTTCATACAAAATTTGTTTAAAGTGATTTCGTTTGGTAAAACTCTAGATACACCATTTTTATCAAAGAGTGCCAGATTTTGATCACTCTGAGTTTCAGATATAAAAACCCTAGGTTAGACTGAGAATCGAGTTTAGGTCAAAACATAAAACTTGTAGATAACATGTTTATCTTGCTGTCCACTAAGCATGAGCCAAAATTATGAAGTCTTAATTGGTTAAACCCTTTCCAAAGTCACTATTGTGAATAAGTGACTGATAGAGCTCTCTGTCACATATTTTTGTAGGATCAAAAACCTACTTTTTTAATAGCCAAATCCAAAAGTGGTTTTCATGAACAATGTTTCTAACATATTAAACTAATTATTGACCAACAATCAGCCCAAAATACCTCAGATGGTCCCTTAAAGGTCGTGTGCCTTCTCTATTGAAAATCGGTTCTGCTGAACCTTTTTATGCTGACTGAACCCATTTTACAAAATGGCCAACTTCATCAACTTCTTCCAAATAACTAGTTTTAGTACAAACCATAAAACTTGTAGGGAACACCTTAAACCAAAACCTCTCCAAAAATTAGACCCATAACCCTTGAATTGATGCCCCAAAATCGATGCCAACAGAGACCCAAATTCTGCATTTTTCTCTGTAAAGTGCTGAATGATTTTCTCTTAATTAAAATAAATGACTCATTTGTCCTTGGATCTGACCTTAGTGTTAAACATGAAAGTTGTAAGAAATATTTTTACCTATTTTTTGTTCAAAAATAAAAAATTAACTCCCTGTATAGGTGTCCCAAAATACTGTTGTAATTTTAAATTTAACGCTTAAACGTTGACATAAATTTGGCCAAGTGTATGAGTGGCATGTCACATTGTGGGACTTGAAAATCTAGACTTTAAATGAATTATGTGAGTGATTGGTGTATGAAAATGGTAATTTGATTAATAGAGACCATATCAATAGGTTGAAGCCATGTCACATAAATTATAGTTTGTGCTTCATATAGTTGTACTGTATTCTTTAGTGAGTTGTACCTTGTGCTATACCATGTCTAGATGCTATACTATAATCAATTGTACACGAGAAGCATATTTTACACCATGAGCATTCCTACACTTGCATCTTAGCTTATCGGAGTCTCTTTTGTACCTATTATTGTGGGTTGGGTTATGTGAAAATCATTCTTTCTGTGATTTTGAACTTAAGGCATCCCTGGTTGCCAATTTAAAAAAAAATTAATTTGGAGATTGCTTAAGGGGTTAGGCACCATGGGATCATCACTAGCCTTTTTATTTAGACTTTGGTTTGACGCCAAACAAGCATCCTAGTCTGTAATGTGGGACAGTTGGCCCGGATAAGGATGGATGATAAAATTAGTTAGCCCGTCCCCACGCCGTTGCCATTAAGTAAAATAGCTGAGGCATGAAACCAAGGCGAGCATTTACCTTTCGCAATGAGGCGAGGATAGGTTTAGTAATCAAATTCCCATAAAGTTTACTCTGTAATTTTTGGCGTGGAATTCATGTTATGGTCCTAGATGTATGTCAGGATGGACATTTGCATTGCATTCACTTGCATCACGCACTTGCACAATTATTTATATATATGTTTACCCTGTCGTAAATGTTAAATTTGTCTATCTTCTTGGCCTTAAATTGTGTTGGGTGTTATACGATATGTATTGTAGGATATTTTGTTGTGAGTTTGTTAGAAGGTTTAGAAAATTTGCTTCTAGGCTTTAGTTCATAGTATTCGTACTACAGGTGAAGAAGAAGAAGAACCTTTTGAGGAAGGTGTACCCATAAAGAAAGAAAATTTTGAGGAACAGGGTGAGTGACAGGAGCCAGTTGATCCCAACAACGCCATTTGAGGAACTTAAATTTTTTCTCTTTTTGTTCTTTTGTTCAGTTTCCACGGACATATTGTAACTTTTGTTAAATTCTCTAGATGACTATAATCATCATGTATTTTGAACAAGTTCTGAATCTTTAATGATGTAGTATTTATCATATGTAACTATGAATGCATAGCTAGAATATCTCTCTTAGTTATAGTTATGTATGTCCCGACGTGCCTGTAAGACGGGGCGTCACAGTTGGTATCAGAGCCTAAGTTTAGTAAATCTTTTAGCCTTGGGAGATGAAAGATTACGAGTTCTGTAGCGTAGAACCTCTGTAGAATGTCTGTACTATTAATTTATCTCATATAATTTTAACAACTTAAAATCTTTACCTTAGGATTTTCTCTATCTCTCTTTCTTTAGGATACATCCGACGCAGAGCTGGCTGGAGAACCATGGGCAACACTAGAACCAGAAGACTCAGACCCCGAGAAAGAACCCATTGAAGAGCAAGACCCAATAGACATATTTTCGTTGGCATAGATGTTTCCGGATGAGTGGCCAGTTCAGCAAAAAAGAGAGGTTGAGGAAGTCGGAGCAGACAAAGAACCAAATGAGGTAGGAGATGAGGCAGATGCTGAAATAAAGGATGAGAGACTTGAGGATGATGACAGCGAGAACCAGGAGCGAGCCATCGCTTTCTTTTATGATCCACTAGAGGTACCACCACCGGAACCAGACAATGACGAAGCAATGGACACAGCAATCAACTGGAGCCGCCAAGATTACCGTAAAGATTATTATGTTGGAGAATGGTATGCGAGAGTATTCCCCAAAAGGACGTTGAGGTGGAAAAAGCCTGAGTCTTTTCTATGGTACATGGGTCCGCTGAGGGTATTGGAGATATGTGATAAAACCACCTACCGTCTGAAGGTACCACCGGGATTCAAAGAGTTTTTAGGGGACATAATGTGTGAGACCCTGACCCTTATCTTTTAGGTTATTTATATATTTGATGTGTTTTCTTCAGTTTATGATAGCATCGATGCATGATTTATGCTTTACAGTTGTAGAACAGCATGTGTAGATGTGTTTTACGCTTTTTCAGACCTTGTTTAGGTTGGTTGGGTTGGTTTTTGGGTTGAGTAAACACAACAGATTCCAGTACGCTTCTGGTCTTGAGTTCGGTCGACTTGAGGGGTTGGTTCGGTCGACTGAACCCATTTTTCTAAGTTCGATCGACTGAACTAGGGGGTTCGGTCGACTGAACATAAGAAATTTGTCATGCTTATAAATATCCCAGGGGCTGAGATATTTTGATATTCTCTTTCTTCTAGGCTAAGAAACTCCTTTTCTCTGCCTTCTCGTTATCTTTGAGGGCCCGGGGATTGGTTTTGTGTGCAATCCTTTGTGGATCCTTGCTATCGGGACCGAAGGCTTCACATCCATCCGATTGGATTCTCGTTCTGACGCCGTTTAGTTTTGAGACGTCGAGTTCTTGACTCTCCAAGGTAGGATTCTAGACCCTACTACTATATAAGGGTGATATATGTGATTATACGTGTTTTCACCGGGTAGAAAATATATCAAATGTGATTTTTATGTATAAACCTTGGTTTTGGGTAAAAGTGGGTTTTTACGCCTTTTCTCAGTTGTATACATGTTTTGGCTACGTGGTATCCATAGTTTTTAAAAGGAGGTTTGAAAACGAGGTGTTTTGTGAAAATGGTGAAAAATGTCTTTTTGGAGGGTTAGAACTAATCCGCGGGGTTGAGTCTCAACTCTTAAATGTTTTGTTGGAAATGGTTTTAGATCTCTATTTTGATGGATTGGATCTCTTTTATACATGTATTGTATAAACTTTTTGTGGGTTGTCGTAGTTGAGCTATGGTGGATTTTTAAATGTTTTCATAGATGTACCGTGACGTGTGTGATTTTGAGTTGGGCTTCTATTGCTCCTTGGTGGAAGTCCAAAAACGTGTGTAGAGTGGGTTTGCTACGGTCTCTCGGGTTAATCCCCGTAAACGTGGTTTGGTTATGCTTCGTCCATCGGTCGTGGCAATCCGTAAAGAAGTAAGTGCGTGGTTTGGGTGCTTTTCCATCGGTCATGGAAATTCGTAAAGAAGTCGATTGCCTCCATGAATGGCGTTGTTGTTGTAACTCCGTATAGAACTTGTCATTACCTAGCAGGCCTTAAGTGATTCTGGACTAGGGTAATGGGCATGAGTCTATAGTTGTTACCTTTGTCTGTACGGTAGAGTCGGTACATAGGATTTTATTTACATTTTTTCTCCTCGGTTGTGTGACCCGAGTAGAGCATATTGTTTATTTATAACTTTTTCTTAACTGCGGCATGATATCTATTAAGATGATATGTATAGTTTGAAGGATGAAAAACGTAGAATTTTATGAGATAAAACCTTTTTGAGACTCATGGTAGTCTGATGCAAACTTGTGGTTTTGGAATGAAGACCTTTTTGGCTCCTGTGGTTGAGCCCGTGTGTGTGTAATTGCATAGCTTACTTTACAGTTTTATTGTCTTTGTTCTATTAGGCTTCGGCTCACGGTGTTGGATTTTGCTGTAAAATCTTTTCAGGTGAGCATGAGGAGTTGGCCTAGTTGCAGAGGTGATGGAAGACTTGCTGTAGTTTTTTCTATTTTGTACATGTACTTTTACATGTAATGCCAGTGATGGCTGATTTTGTACATCTTGAGGCGATATATTTATTTCATGTATGAGATCGCATATTTTCTGTTTATGAGAGTTGAACTGTGGGGATTTTTATCTAAATGATGTATATTTTTGAGTTGACGGCTTTCCAACTGCAAAATCTTATTTTCTCAAAATGTCTTTTGGGTGGGTTTTCGCGTGACCCTGATGTTGGGGCGCGACAAAATGGATGCAGACACATAAACCAAGGGATAAGAGAGGGATCATCAACCCGCGCGACCTGGCAATTGACTTTAACAATTCGAAATCGTACCTGGAGATACCAGTAGCCATAATCAACAAGACTCGCATGGGGCCGAAGAACTTTTGGCATGTAAAAGTGCACTAGCGCTGGTACGGTATCTACGAGGCGATGTGGGAGAATGACTCAGTTATTCGCTACTTCTATCCACATCTGTTTTTCTAGGCCTTAGCATGTTAGGTGTTGTATCTTTCCTTCATTGGATAATGTATGTGTGTTTTATGAACTCTTGAAAACTTTGTAATGGTTATATGTTTAAATGAAATGCAAGTGTTCGTTATTGAATTTTTCATAAGCTATCTTATAATCTCAAACTAAATTCCACAAGATCCCAAAACATGAAGACAATTAAGAATGAAAATAACCCCCAAATCTCAACACTCTCTTAAGATGGCTAATAGAGGATCAAACCACCAGCAAGTTAACTAACCCTTAGATGATAAAAAACTTGGAGTAGCCTAAATTTTGTGGAAACCACCATGAAAACCCCACAACTTCAGCCTTATGAGTTTCTTTTCCCAAACCCTTGTATTAACTTTTTTACCCGGTTAAAATTCTTTACTTATCTTTCCTTCTAATAACACTGGTTCTTAATAATGCTGTCCAGTATCATTTGTTGGTCATCCTTCTGCACCTAAGTCTTGTTGGTAACTCTATCGGGAATTTTATCCTAGAAAATACCCTTATCTTTAAGTTTTTATTATTGAGCCATGCCTAGATGACGACTAGTACTCACATTTGATTTTCCTTCAATGCAAGTCATCATCCTTGGACTAACTCTTTGTTCGTAGAACTCAATGTCATTTCTTTAGTCCCGAACATCCGATATTGCCAAGATCCTCTTGATAGTTTATGTGCAATCCCAAGAGGGGTGAATTGGATATTAAAAATTTTATTACTTAAATTTAAAACTCAAGTATATATTTTAATTAACTTATAAACAAGATTCAAAACTTTTTGTTTGAAGATTGAAACACAAGTATAAATTTTAATTCACAAGATTTAAAACTTCTTGTTTGAAAAATGAAATCACGAGATTCAAAACTTTCTTGTTTGGAAATTAAAATATAAGTATGGATTTATATATTTTAAATATGTGCAATGCAAATATAAGCAACAATATAATGATGAAAATGAAAAGCAAAGTAAGAGATACGGCACCAAAGTTTTTATAAGGTTCGGTGCAACAGCCTACGTCTTTTCCTCAAGTTAGCCGCTATGAGAATTTTTACTATCACTCATTCAATAGGTGGAACAGTCTCTCTTCTTAGTCTAGACGGAGTTGCCTCTCTTGAGAATGTCTCATTCTCAAGTATTCCAATCCTTATAAGCAGATTAACCTCTTTTGAGAAATACCACTCTCAAGTACAATAGAATGAAATGAAAGTGAACAAAAAAATACTCCTTCAATGAGCGAATGAGTACAAGAAATTAATACACTAACTCACTGCTCAAAAAATATATCAATGAAGCTCTATGAGAAATTTAACAAACTTTTCTCTCAAAAATTGATTGGAAAACTCAAGAAATATGAAGCACAAGAAGTAAGAATATGAGAGAATTGATTGGAATATTTGAAATGAATAAAACTAGAGCACAAGGGCTCTATTTATATGCCAAAAGTCTGGAGTAGCCGTTGGGCTAAATGTGGTAATGTCAAACTAGTCGTTTCATCCGAAAATTCAAAATTAAACCTATTCAGTTGACTAGAGTAGCCCATTCTGTAGACTGGATTGCCCTTCCGTTGACTGGACTTTGTGGGTCAGACGTATGAGCTACTTTAAATCTAATTTCCTTTTTGGCAGTTCAGTTTCAATCGATTGCATGCCTTGCATTAGTCGACTGAACTTTTAAAAGTCCAAAAAAAAATTTTTCAAAGAGATTTTGGTCACTTCTTGTTTTGGGAAAATATTTTTAGGATTTTTATGAGCTTCAAGAGATATAATCATGAGTTTCGTGAATTTACGAAGGTCTTAATTTTGATACAAATGAAATTTAAAAACTTTGTCTTCAATCATTCAATTTGCCCCAAAACCTTGTAGCCAAAGTGTTTGATTTGAAATATTTTTTCATGGCTTCCACTTTGTATTTTTGATTGTGCTAAACATATATTTTCTGTAAACAAACTCAATTTGCATAATTAGATACTTAAATTTGTTATCATCAAAACGATCATTGAAGCATTGTTATGCCAACAATCTCTCCCTTTTTACGATGACAAACACATAGCAAAATATAAAAAAGCTATATAAAGCTCCCCCTATTAATAAGCATGTAATTAATAAGTTTAAAAACTCTCCCTTACAATATGCATAGATGTGAAGACATTTGAATTTTATTTCAAGCATACTTTTGAAAACTTAAGTTTTATAGAATATCTTCCAAACATTTATTTGAGCATGTAATGTTTCCTCATCTTAAATTTCATGAATATCAAATTAGCATGCATATATATCCATTCAATATCCAACCATTCATAAGATAAACAACCATTCACATAACACCATCCAAAAGCTTAAGAGTAGCGCAAAAAAAATACATGATGGATGAAATACATAAATGAAATACAAAGATGTTTTTCTTTCTTCTCCCCCATAGATGTTCTTCTTTATTTTGCTTTCTTTCTTCTCCCCCTTTTGTCATGATCAAAACGAGGTGGAGCTAGAGGTAAACTCATCGTCTTCGCCATCACCATCATGCTCGTGTGAAGAAGCGTCATAGGGAGGAATACCTAACGCATCCTCGATACGAGTGAGGCGAGAGTTGACTTTGGCAAACTGCTTATCAACCCTCTTTGAGAAAAGTTTAACCAATTTTTTTAAAAAAAAACTGTGTAGATGGATCAAGGACAGGAGCAGTAGCAGCAGCAGTGATAAGAGCAGGTGGAGGTACTGATGGAGTGGTAGGAGGAGCATCGGCCTGTGCATAGGCGGCTCCTCATCTTCCTCTCGCACAACCTGAGGGGCTGGCCTATAAGTTTTGTGGTGCCATTCCCCATTTTGTAAACTATATCCCATTTTCTTTAGAGTGATAGCGGTGAGAAAGTCAGAGGGTTTGGGTGCAAGAAAATTTGATGGAGATGATGAAAACCCAAATGACTCAAAGAGTGGGGTGAGAAAAGCCCCATATGGAATGGTATGTCTTTTGGACATTTCTTTAGAAAGCATCCATTAACAAATTAAAGATGGAAGGTCAAGGAATTTTTCCATGTAGAGACACCGTAATATAAAGCAATCAAGATATGAGATGTATGTGCGAGATCCACTATGAGGCAATATATTATAAGTGATAATAAGATGTAAAATTTTGGCCTTAAGAGTAAGTTGGGAGTAAGATGGGGTGAGGGCAAAATTGAGAGGAGGTTCATTCATGATCGTGGGTAAAAAGATTCATGATCGTGGGTAAAAAGGTTTGAGGAGTGAATTCTTGTGCCATGATCCATAATGAAGATGAAATTTGTGGACATATAAAATTGCCTCTACCCATTTCAAAAATAGTTGCAATGTTTTGATCAGAAAATTGGTATATTTTTCCATAAAGATTGGTAGCAAGGTGAGTGTAGCAATTAACGGGATGAGTTTTATCTTCTTTGATAAGATTTACATAAAATAGACGAGTAATTTGAGGATAAACACATTTGGGTTGATAGAATACATATGGTCCCCAACCAAGCCTAGCTAGTAGACATAAAATGTGAGGAAAATAAGCATCCATTAAATGCATGTCTAGAGTTTTACCAAAGATAGGGTCGAGGGACTAGAGATGAGTCTTGTAAAGAGCTTCAGCTCGTCCCGTGGAGAACCATTTTTCATTTTCATCAGTGGTGTCCTCCCTTGCGATTGATTTCCCTTTTCCTCCTTTAGTTCTAAGAGCCATTGGAAGGATGGAGAGATGGAAAGATAAGATTGAGAGGTTTAGAATGTATGTGGGAGAAATTGGAATGAAATAGAACATTTTGAGGGCAAAAACAAGTGATTTCGAGACCTAGGAGAGAGAAACCGAGAGTGAAAAATGAAAGGGCATAACCTGAAATGTTGTTCGGCGCCCTAGGGTTTTAAAGTCCCGACAGTTCAGTCGACTGGAGTGAGTTCAATTGACTGGATATGCGGTCAGTCAACTGGATTTTGCCCTTTTTCACGATACTGAGTTCCTGTTAGTCTCTTGAAGTGAAGTGGTTTCTTTTATTTTAAAACACTTTTCAATTAAATTCATACAACCTCACAAACATGCATTAAACTTAATTCTCTTCTTATTATGATAAATCGATCTTCATTAAGTGGTTCAGTAAAAATATTAGCCCATTGTTCACTAGTGCATACAAATTTTAGAAATATATCACATTTTTGCATATGATCACGAAGAAAGTAGTGTCTTATCTTAATGTGTTTTGTTCGTGAATATAAAATTGAATTTTTAGAAATATTTATTGCACTTGTTTTATCACTTTTGATTGGCACAACATCATAATTCAATTTAAAATCTTGAAGTTGTTGTTTCATATATAGAATTTGTGCACAATAACTACCCGTAACCATATATTCGACTTTGGCAGTAGATAAAGCTACTGAATTTTGTTTCTTAGAAAATCATGAAATAAGTGATTTTCCTAGGAAATGATAAGTTCCACTAGTACTTTTGCGGTCAATTGTGCAACTGAAAAAATTTGCATCTGAATAACTAATCATTTCAAAGGAAGTGAATTTAAGATACCATAAGCCTATCTCTATGGTGCCAATTAAATATCATAGGATTCTTTTTACTGCAGTTAAGTATGATTTTTTAGGACATGCTTGATATCGTGCACACATACACACGCTAAACATTATATTAGGTTTTCTTGCAGTTAAATATAATAGGCTACCAATCATACCTCGGTAGAGCTTAGTGTCTACCGATTTTCTTTACTCATCTTTGTCGAGTTTGGTTGAGGGACTCATTGGAGTTTTCAAAACCTTGCCGTCTTCCATGTTGAAGCGTTTGAGCAATTCTCGTACATATTTTGATTAGTTGATGAATATTCCATTCTTCGCTTGTTTGATTTGAAGCCCAAGGAAGAATGTAAGTTCGCCCATCATACTCATCTTGAACTCTTTTTGCATGCATAAAGAAAATTTATTGCACAATCTTTCATTAGTTGCACCAAAAATAATATCATCCACATATATTTGTACGATAAGCATATCTTTATTGTTTGTTTTGATAAATAATGTTGTATCAATCTTTCCTTTTGTAAATTCATTTTCTAATAAAAATTTACTTAATCTTTCATACCAAGCTCTAGGAGCTTGCTTTAAACCATACAAAACTTTTTTTAGTTTAAATATATGATTTGGCTAGTGATAATCTTCAAAACTAGGTGGCTGTTCAACATATACTCCCTTATTTATAAAACCATTTAGAAAAGCACTTTTTACATTCATTTGAAAAAGTTTAAAGTTCCTATAGAATGCATATGCAAGTAACATACGAATAGCTTCTATCCTAGCTATAGGTGCATACGTTTCATCAAAGTCAATTCCTTCTTCTTGATTATAGTCTTGTGCAACTAGCCTAGCCTTGTTATGGACAACAATGCCATTTTCATTCTTTTTATTTTTATATACCCACTTAGTTCCAATTATTGTATGATCTTTAGGCTTTAGAACTAAACTCCAAATTTTATTTCTTTCGAATTAGTTTAATTCTTTTTGCATGGCTATTATCCTAGATTAATCTTCAAGTGCATCATTTATATTTTTGGGTTCTTTTTGTGAGAGAAAAGCAAGATAATTACAAATATTTTTTAATGAAGATCGAGTTGTTCCCCTTTGTGAAGGTTCACTTATGTTTTGATCTATAGGGTGGTCCTTCACTGTCTTCCATTCATTTAGCAGTTCTTTATGGTCATTTTGATCTTAAGGCATGAACCTCGATGCTTTTTCTTTTGTCTTCTTTGATTTGCATTTCTTCTATTTCTTTATTAATATCTAGTTCATCATCATCTGGAGTCTTGGAAGAGAAAGGGTTAGCTTCATCAAAAGTCATATGAATGGATTCGAATAATATCATAGTTCTTTTATTATAGACTCTGTAAGCTTTACTATTTGTAGCATACCCAAGAAAAATTCATTCATTAGATTTTGACTCAAATTTTCCCAAGTCGTCTTGTCATTTAAAATGAAACATTTATATCCAAAGACATAACAATAAAAAATGTTGGGTTTTCTACCATTCCATTGTTCATAAGAAATTTAGTTTAAATGGTATGTTATGAAAACTCGATTCATTACATAGCAGACAGTATTTACTGCTTTGGCACAAAAATATTTTAGAATTTTATGTTCATTTAACATGGTTCGGGCTATTTCTTGTAAAGATTTATTTTTTTCTCTCAACAACCCAATTTTGTTGAGGAGTTCGAGGTGCTAAAAAATTATGAAAAATTCTATTTTAATCACAAAAAATTTTAACATCTTTATTTTTAAATTCTCATTCTGTATCACTACGAATGTGTAGAATAGAATAGCCATTTATATTTTGAATTTTTCTATAAAATTTGACAAATACATGACATACTTCATCTTTTGATGCAAGAAATAACATCCACGTATACCTTAAAAAATCATCAACTATGACAAAACTTTATGCTTTTTTTCCAAGACTTTGAGGTTTCATAGGACCAAATAAATTGAGATGAAATAGTTGTTTTGGCTTGTTTATACTATTTGTAGAAATTTCTTGTTTCTTTTTAAAACTTGTTTTGGCTTGCTTACCAAATTTGCAAGTATCACAAACTTTATCTTTGATAAATTTAGTTTTAGGCAATCCCTTAACAAAATCTTTCTTGATATGTTTGGATAAGAGATTCATGTTAAAATGACCTAGCCTCCTATGCTATAACTAACTAATTTCATTTACGGTAGAAAAATATTTAACATTTTGGGAATTTAAAATTTTAAAATCAATAGTGTAAACATTTTCAAATCGTTTTGCAACAAATAAAATTTTATGATTTTTTTTGTTTTCAACAACACAAATGTCATGCAAAAATTGTACACTATAATCTTTATCACACAGTTGACTTATACTAAGAAGATTATGTTTAATACTATCAACAAGAAGTACATTATCAATGGATAGGGAGGATTCCTTACCGATCTTACTTATACCAATGATTTTATCTTTTCCGTTATCTCCAAAGGTTACATAACCTCCATCCTTAGGTGTTAGGCTTGAGAATTTAGATTTGTCGCCCGTCATATGTCTTGAGCATCCACTATCCAAGTACCATTTATTTTTTGATAAAGAGGATCTCAAGCACACCTACAAGATAATTTAAGTGATTTTCTTTGGTACCTAAATTTTTTTGGGTCCTATAAGATTAGTATTTTTGACACTTAAACTATTTTTGAGACACTATTATTTCTTTTTAATGGGCAATCAAATTTAATGTGTTCTTTTGTTTTGCATTAAAAATAAATTACATCTTTACAAATATTTCTTGAATATGAGTTTGAAAAGTTCTTTGATTATTTTACGAAATAATTTTTAGATTTGATTTTTACTTCTTTATTGTAACCAATTTCTTTTTTATTTAATGATATTCTTTATACTCCTAAGAGATTTTTAAAGTTCTCTTTTCCATTTGTAAATTTGTAGATAATTTTTAAATAATCTTTCACTTTTCTTTTTAGTTCACAAGAAATATCATTTTCAATATTTTTACCTTTTAAGTTCTTGAATTCTTTTCTTAAAGAATCATTTTCTTTTTTTAGTTTAGAAATCTCTTTTTCAGAAATTTTTGTTAATTTATCACATTTAACTTTTAAAATGAGTTTCTCTATTTCCAAATATTCAATTTGCAAACCATTCTCTTTGGACATGTTTTCTTTTTCATTTTTATCATTTTCATTTAAAATTTTTAATTCTTCAATTTCTTTATAAAAGTTTTTATTTTTATTTTTCAATTTTACATTTTTTTTTTCTAATTTCAAAGAATTTTTATGTAAATTAAATAATTCATTTTTAAGTTCATCATATGATGGCACAAAGTAAAAAGAACTAGATTCATTGCATGAGTTAGAATGAGAATTTACCTCTTCGTCTAAACTTGCCATCAAGCAGAAGTTCGCCATTTCATCGTCACTTGAGCTATTGCTTGACTCGTTTAAATCTGAGTCTTCCCATGTAGTTGCTTTCATAGCTTTCTTCTTCTTCTTTGAGTCCTTTTTAAGTAAAGGATATTCTCGTCTGATGTGCCCAGTTTTGTTGCAGTTATAGCAGGTGAGTGGTTCTTTTTTAAAATCTCGTTTGCTTGAATCTCTTTTATCGAATTTTGTGCCTTAAAATCTTGTTAAAAGCTTTTTGTCTCTTTTGAGAAACTTTTCAAATCTTCTAGTGATAAGAGCCATGTCATCATCACCGATCTTCTCATTCTCTTCATCATTAGAACTCTCTTTTGAAGCTTTAAAAGTAATGGACTTTTTGACTTTGTCTTGCTGGTTAACTCTTTCACTTATCTTGAGCTTGTATGTTAGCAGTGATCCAATTAGCTCATCCAAGGTCATCATCCTTAGATTTCTTGCTTCGGAGATGGTTGTAGCCTTAGCTTCCCAAATAGGTGGCAAGGTTTTGAGTACTTTTCTTAAAAGTTCATAAGATTAGTAAGTTTTTTCGAGTGCATTAAGAGAATTAGTAATATGAGTAAAACGAGTGTACATGCTAGAAATAGTTTCATCATCATTCATTTTAAAGCTTTCATACTCACTAATTAGTCTATCAATTCTAGAATCTTTAACATCTTGAGTGCCTTCATAAGTAATTTCTAACTTCTCTCATATTTCTTTAGCACTTTTACGTGTCATTATGCGATTATATTCATTAGCATCTAAAACACAATATAAGGCAATCATAGCACTAGAGTTTATTTGAAGTAGCTTTATATCATTTTCATTCATTTCTTCTTTTAGTTTAGCAACATCTTTACCTTCTACAATTTTGGTTGGAGTGAAATTACATTGGATGATCACTCTCCAAGCCCTCTAATCCATGGTTTGAATAAAAATTCTCATTCTTTGCTTTCAAAAAGTGAAGTTAACACCACAGAGGATTAGAGGCCTTGTAGAGGATTGACCCTCTCCAAATGGGGATACAACGATGCTTGCCACATATCTTTTTCACAAAAACTTATTAAGAATAATGTGATTAGCTCTGATACCAATTGATAATTTATGTGTAATCCCAGGGGGGAGGGGGGGGGGGGTAAATTTGATGTCACGCTCCAAACATCCGGGTCACGCGAAGGCCCACCAAAACACCCATTTAAGAAAATAGGTTTCATAGTTGATAGTTAAAAAAACATTTTGATAAAAGATTCCCACAGTTCAACTCTCATAAACTCAAAACATGCATCTCATACATGAATAAATATATTGCCAAAATGCGTACAAAACCAGCCTCAACGGGCATCACATGTACAAAACAGGAAAAAACTACAGCAAATCTTCCACCACCTCTGCAACTAGGTCAACTCATCATGCTCACCTGAAAAGGTTTTATAGCAAAATTTCACACCGTGAGCCGAAACTCAATAGGAACACAGATAATAAAACTGCAAAGCAGGCTATGCAAATATACACACACGGGCTCAACCACAGGAGCCAAAAATATTTTCCTTCCAAAATCACAAGTTTTCATCAGACTATCACGAGTCTCAAAAAGGTTTTATCTCATAAAACTCCACATTTTTCATCCTTCAAACTATGCATATCATCCTAACAGATATCATGCCACAGTTAAGAAAAAGTTGTAAATAAAACAGTAAGCTCCACTCAGGCCACACAGCCGAGGAGAAAAGATGTAAATAAAATCCTATGTACCCACTCTGTCGTACAGACAAAGGTAACAACTATAGACTCCTATCCATTACCCTAGTCCTGAACCACTGAAGGTCTGCTACGTAATGACAAGTTCTATACGGAGTTACAACAACAACACCCTTCACAGAGGCAACCAACTTCTTTACGGATTTTCCTGACCGATGGGAAAACACCCAAATGCACACTTATTTTTTTACGATTTGCCACGACCGATGGACGAAACATAACCAAACCACATTTACGGGGATTAGCCCGAGGGACCGTAGCAAACCCACTTTACGCACGTTTTTGGACTTACACCAAGGAGCAATAGAAGCCCAACTCAAATCACACTCTGTCACGGTACATCTATGGATAACATTTAAAAATCCACCGTAGCTCAACTACGAAACCCAGAGGATAGTTTATACACCACATGTATAAAAGAGATCCATCAAAATGGAGATCTAAAACCATTTCCAACAAAACGTGTAAAAAGGTGAGACTCAACCCCGCGGGTTAGCTCCAAACCTCCAAAAAGACATTTTTCACCTAATTTCACAAAACACCTAGTTTTTAAACCTCCTTTTGAAAACTACGGATACCGTGTACCCAAAACATGCATACAACTGAGAAAATGCGTAAAAATTCACTTTTTCCCAAAAACCACGATTTAAGACATGTAAACAACATTCCAAGCATTTTTACCCAGTAAAGCAAGTATAACTACATATAATAGCCTCACAATAGTAGTAGGTCTAGAATTTTACTTCGGAGAGTCAAGAACTCGACGTCTCAAAACTGAACGGCGTTAGAACGAGAATCCAACTGGATGTATGCGAAGCCCTCGACCCCAATAGCAAGGATCCACAAAGGAACCAACTCAAAACCAAGTCTCGGGCCCTCAAAGCTAGAGAGAAGGCAGAGAGAATGGAAAGAAAAAGCCTTTCCAAACATTCTTGCCTCTGGAACTACTTATAAACATGCCAAAAAGGCAGTTCAATCGACTGAAGAGGCCACTTCAGTCGACTGAACTCTATAGTCCAGTCGACCGAACTCCCCTACTATTTTTGGTCTCGGGTTTGTGAAGCAAAACAAGGTTTTTGGTCCAAATGCAAGCCAAACAAGCCTCTACCAAACCCCAAAAAGCGTATAACACATTTATACATGCTGTTCTACAACTTTAAAGCATAAACCATGCATCGATGCTATCATATACTTGAACGAACACATCAAATATATAAACAACATAAAAGAACAAGGTTTCGGGTCTCACAACTCTCCCCCCTTAAGGAATTTCGCCCCCGAAATTCACAACAAGGTCAAGAGGTAAACAGGTCTGGATATCTAGCATGCATCCCAAACTCAAGCTCCCATGTCGCTTCCTCAGCCCCGCGACGAAGCCACAGGATCTTGACATAAGCAATGGTTCTGCCCCGCAACACCTGCTCCTTTGTATCAAGAATCCTCACTGGACGCTCCTCATAAGTGGCATCCTCGTCAATCTGCAGCTCAGTCCAATCTAGCACATGTGAAGGATCAGGCTCATACCTCAGAAGCATAGAAACATGAAACACATTATGCACAGATGCTAACTGAGGTGGCAAAGCCAAACGATAAGCAACCTCTCCAACTATGTCAAGGATCTCAAATGGTCCAATGAAGCGCGGTGAAAGCTTCCCGCTACAACCAAAGCTCATCAAACCTCTACATGGCGAGACCTTTAAGAACACATGATCCCCCACTATAAACTCCAAAGGTCACCTCTTCTGATCTGCATAACTCTTCTGGCGACTCTGCACTGTCAGTAGGTGCTGGCGAATCATAGCAACCTTCTCTTTCGTCTCTCGCACCATGTTGGGTCCCAAAACTGTGGTCTCTCCCACATCTGTCCAACGCACGGGCGACCTACACGGTTTACCATACAAAGGCTCATACGGTGCCATCCCAATACTAGACTGATAGCTATTGTTGTATGCAAACTCTGCCAATGGTAGATGATCCTCCCATGAACCTCTAAAATTAAGAACACAAGACCTCAGCATATCCTCCAAAATCTGTATAGTCCTCTTAGACTGACCATCCGTCTGGGGGTGAAAAGCATTACTGAACATCAAGTTCGTCCCCAAAGCCTTCTGAAGACTCTGCCAAAAGCGCGATGTGAAGCGCGGGTCTCGATCGAAAACAATAGACACTGGCACTCCATGCAATCTGACTACCTCCCTGACGTACAAGCTACTCAGTTGTTCTACCAAATCGCTCACTCAGATGGAGAGAAAATGTGCAAACTTCATCAACCTATCAACCACAACCCACACTGCGTTGTGTCCTCTAGGTGACCGAAGAAGTCCTGACACAAAGTCCATCGTGACATGCTCCCACTTTCACTCTGATATAGGCAACGACTGTAACAATCCTGTCGGTCTCTTATGTTTTTCCTTTACCTGCTGACAGGTGAGGTATTGGGAGACAAACTGGATCACATCTCGCTTCATTCCCGTCCAACAGAACTGACGACATAAGTCATGGTACATCTTCGTGCTTCCAGGATGCACTGCAAGACGAGAATGATGGCACTCACGTAATAGATCAACTCGGCATGACTCGGGCACAAACAACCTCCCAGCTAACCTCAAACTCTGATCGGAACCCACAATCCAGCCTGCTATATCCTTGCCACTAGCAACTCTATCTCGTATCATCTGAGCCTCTTGATCTGTCCGTTGGACCTCTAGTACACGTGCTATCAACGCTGGTCGAGTAACTGCAGAAAATAAGGTGGCACCCATCGCGATCTCCTTGAGGCACAAATCAAACTCCCCAACATCTGCAAGCATATCCCACTCATGTATAGCCACAGAAACTAACAACCCGTGAGATCTCCTATTGAGCGCATTTGCCACAACATTGGCCTTCCCTAGATGGTACTGCAAATCAAAATCATAATCCTCTAACAGCTCCATCCACCGCTGTTGGCACAAGTTCAGGTCCTTCTGCGAAAACAAGTATTTTAAGCTCTTATGATCGGAGAAAACCTTGAAATGCTCACCATACAGATAGTGACGCCATGTGTTCAAGGCGAAAACCACAGCTGCCAACTCAAAATCATGTGTCAGGTAGTTCCATTCATGCGTCTTCAACTATCGGGAACCGTAGGCTACAACCTTACCCTCCTGCATCAAAATACATCTAAGACCATCATATGATGCATCACAGTACACCGTATACCCCAAGCCTCGCTCTGGAATGATCAACACTGGCAGACTAGTCAACCTCGTCTTTAGCTCTTGGAAAGCTGACTCACATGACTCACTCTAAGCAAACACAACTCCCTTCCATGTCAGATGAGTAATCGGTGCAGCGAGTCTAGCAAAGTCCTTCACGAACCGTCAGTAGTAACCTGCTAAACCCAAAAAACTGCGAATCTCAAAGACACTCTTCGGTCGCTCCCAATCGATCACTGCATCTGTCTTCGATGAATCTACAGCTACCCCGTCTGTCGACACCACGTGTCCCAAAAATCTCACCTCCGACATCTAGAATTTGCACTTCTCATACTTTGCGTACAAGCGGTGCTCTCTCAAAATCTATAGTACGATCCGCAGGTCATCCACGTGCCCCACTCTAGTGGGTGAATATATCAAAATATCATCTACAAACACCACTACAAAATTGTCCAGATAAGGATGGAAGATCCAGTTCATCAAACTCATGAACGTAGCAGGTGCGTTCGTTAGACCGAACGGCATAACTAGAAACTCATAGTGACCATAGCGAGTCCGGAAGGCAGTCTTCGCTATGTCCTCGTCCCTAATCCTCAACTGGTGGTATCCTGATCTCAAGTCAATCTTCGAGAAATAGTTCAAACCCTTCAGCTATTCGAACAAATCATGTATCCTCGGCATCGGGTACCTGTTCTTTATTGTCAACTGATTTAGCTTCCTGTAGTCGATACACAAATGCAACGATCCGTCATTCTTCACAAAAAGAGCAGGAGCTCCCCACAGAGAAGTACTCGGATGTATAAACTCTATGTCCAACAACTCTTGCAACTGTACCTTGAGTTCACGTAACGCAGCTCCGGGAACTAAGTCAATAGAGAACTCTACCTGACGGCTCGGTGGTAACTCAAACAGATCATCTGGGAAAACATCTGAGTAGTCGCACACCACCGGAGGTAACTCTCCTCGAACTCCAACCTCCTCATCTAACATAAGAGCTGAGAAAGGAAACCCAGGTTGCCCTGGTTCCGCACATCACTGGGTGTAGACATCAAGCCCTCATCCCGGTCTCCCACAAAGCAAAAGCAATCTCCAGCCGGTGTAAAAATCGTTATCCTCCGTCGATCGCAATCGATAAAGGCACGATAAGTGGTCAGTCAATCCATCCCTAGGATGACATCAAACGCAGTCATCCCTAGAATGATAAGGTTAAACTTTAAACAACGACCAGCGACCTCTAACACGCAGGATCTACAGACAAGCCTCAACATCACATCCCCACTCATAGGGGTCTCCACGCACATAGTACCAACCAACCAATCCATTTGCAACCCCAATACAGATGCGAAAGCAGAAGATATAAACAAATGTGATGCTCCAGTGTCGATAAGAACACTGGCCCATGATATGAAGATTAGAAGAGTACCTCTGATCACGGAGGTGGTAGCGGCAGCATCGGGTACAACCGATGCTCTGGATGAACTACGATTTGTAAGAACATAAGCTCTGGATGGCCCACTACATCCCTACACTGCCGATTGCCCACCCAACTGTACTGAAGCTCCTCCCTCTACAAAACGGGACGTCTGAGCTTTGGGCTGTGAATACATCTGTCTCCCCCTGGCCTGATGGAACAACTGGTGCTCCCGCTGTGCTCTGAATGCTCCCTCCTCGAGGACAGTTCCTCCGGATATGCCCAGACTGCCCACACTCAAAACAGACTGGTGGCCCTCTCCCGGGTGCTTGCGACTGTGACTGAGTCTGAACAAGTGCTGCACTCCGACACTCTGCCGCACGATGCCCCGGCCGCTGGCATCTATGACAAACAATCTCCCTGTGATCTGACCTTCCCGTTGAGGCTACGGGATGAGTAGATGCAGAAGACTGTGGCTGATAAGAATCCACCGGATAAGAACTTGGACCAGATGTCCGCTGACGCTTGTCCCTGCGTCCCTGGGACTGTGCACGTCCTCCGTCCTACTGTCCCCGACTATCTCTGTCTCGACGTGTCTCATTCAGAGTATCCTCCACCTTCATGGCAGTCTCCATTAGCTCTGTAAAAACCTACAGCCTCAGTGCTGCCACTCTGTCTCGAATAGCGGGCCTCAAACCCCTCTCAAACTGTTTCGCACAAAACTCGTCAGTAGGTAGGATCTCCTGTGAAAACCGAGATAGGCTAGTAAACTCAGCCTCATACTCAATCACTATCATCGTCCCCTGCGTCAGAAATAGGAAGTCCTCTCTGTAGCGATCCCTCAGAGTCGCTGAAAAGTATTTCTCTAGAAATACCTTCGTGAATGCATCCCAGGTGCCTGCCACTATGGTCTTGGCAAACTTTCACCACATATGAGCACTCCCTCTTAGCTGGAAGGCGGCACATATAACTCTCAGATCATCTTCCTCAATCTGAAGCAAATCCAGAATTCTGGTAACCAGCTCCAGCCACTCAGTGGCAACCATGGGATTGGATCCCCAGAAAAGGTAGGAGGGTCCAGACGGCAAAACTCGCGCATCGCAAATGTCGCCCTCGGCTTGGATATGGTCTCTCTTCCCCTAAAGGCCTCAGCCAGTTGCCGGATGGAGCCGACCATCTCACGCAACAGATCTCCCTCAGCAACAGGTCCTTGGGGTGCATTAGCATCCCCAACATCTGGGACTGGGACGTCCCTTCGGCCAGAACCACAGCCACGGCCTTGACCACGGCCTCGTCCTCCCTACGTGGACATAACTCTATACGAAAGCAACATAACATGATAAGAATCCATACAATATGTTATTGCTAACGTAAAAGACAGATAAACATGATAACACATAGCCACGTAGATCATGCCATCACATATCTCACATACCGAGGAGAACCGATAAGAAAAACTCGTCACTCTGAACAACCTACTCAGTTTCTTTGCTAGAAATCACGTCCGTGAAAGGCGTTTCTAACATGGCTCCCAAGTACGTGAATCCAGATGCCCGAAAGTAAGACTAATCAATCCTAAAACCCAACCTCCATACCCACGTATACACAATCATCATGCTAAATAGGCTGTCATGCTTATGTAAGAAAACTCTTGAACACATGCAATCAAGCACACATACATCCTCACAAGGTGATGTACCCTCTTTCCCATGGCACATAGGTATTCGAACCTAGAGCTCTGATACCAAGTTATCACGCCCCAAACATCCGGGTCACGCGAAGGCCCACTAAAACACCCATTTAAGAAAATAAGTTTCACAGTTGATAATTAAAACATTTGGATAAAAGATTCCCACAGTTCAACTCTCATAAACTGAAAACATGCATCTCATACATGAATAAACATTTCGCCAAAAGGCGTACAAAACCAGCCTCAACGGGCGTCACATGTAGGAGTACATGTACAAAACAGGGAAAAACTACAATAAGTCTTCCACCACCTCTGCAACAAGTTCAACTCATCATGCTCACCTGAAAAGATTTTACAGCAAAATTCCACACCATGAGCCGAAGCCCAATAGAAACATAGATAATAAAACTATAAAGTAAGCTATGCAAATATACACACACGGACTTAACAACGGGAGCCAAAAAGATTTTCCTTCCAAAACCACAAGTTTCCATCAGACTATCACGAGTCTCAAAAAGGTTTTATCTCATAAAACTCTACTTTTTTCATCCTTCAAACTATGCATATCATCCTAACAGATATCATGCCACAGTTAAGGAAAAGCTGTAAATAAAACAACAATCTCCACTCAGGCCACACAGCCAAGGAGAAAAGATGTAAATGAAATCTTATGCACCGACTCTGTCGTATAAACAATGGTAACAACTATAGACTCCTGTCCATTACCCTAGTCCTGAACCACTGAAGGCCTGCTAGATAATGACAAGTTCTATACAGAGTAACAACGACAATGCCCTTCACGGAGGCAACCGACTTCTTTACGGATTTTCCTGATCAATGGAATGCACCAAAATCACACACTTGTTTCTTTACGGTTTTCCATGACCGATGGATGAAACATAACCAAACCACGTTTACGGGGATTAACCCGAGGGACCTGAGCGAACCCACTCTGCGCACGTTTTTAGACTTACACCAAGGAGCAATAGAAGCCCAACTCAAATCACACTATGTCACGGTACATCTATGAATAACATTTAAAAATCCACCGTAGCTTAATTACGAAATCCATAAGACAGTTTATACACCACATGTATAAAAGAGATCTATCAAAATGGAGATCTAAAACCATTTCCAACAAAACGTGTAAAAAGGTGAGACTCAACCCCGCGGGTTAGCTCCAAACGTCCAAAAAGACATTTTTCACCCAATTTCACAAAACACCTCGTTTTCAAACCTCCTTTTGAAAACTATGAATACCGTGTATCCTAAACATGCATACAACCGAGAAAATGCGTAAAAACTCACTTTTACCCAAAAATCACGGTTTAAGACATGTAAACAGCATTTCATGCATTTCTACCCGGTGAAAGCAAGTATAACTGTATATAACACCCTCATAACAGTAGTAGGTCTAGAATCCTATATCGGAGAGTCAAGAACTCGACGTCTCAAAACTGAACGGCGTCAGAATGAGAATTCGACTAGATATATGCGAAGCTCTCGGCCCCAATAGCAAGGATCCACAAAGGAACCAACTCAAAACCAAGCTCCGGGCCCTCAAAGCTAGAGAGAAGGCTTAGAGAATGGAAAGGAAAAGCTTTTCCAAACATTCTAGCCTCTGGAACTACTTATAAACACGCCAAAAAGGAAGTTCAGTCGACTGAAGCTCCTCGAAAAACATGAACCGCCACAGTTCAGTCGACCGAACCTCCTGGTTTAGTCGACCAAATCCAAGAAAAACACTTCAATCGACCGAACTCAGTAGCCCAATCGATTGAACTCCCCTACTATTTTTTGTCTCAGGTTTGTAAAGCAAAACAAGATTTTTGGTCTAAACGCAAGCCAAACGAGTCTCTACCAAACCCCAGAAAGTGTATAACACACTAATACATGCTGTTCTACAACTTTAAAGTATAAACCATGCATCAATGCTATCATTTACTGGAACGAACACATCAAATATATAAACAACATAAAAGAACAAGGTTTCGAGTCTCACAGGATATTAAAAAATTTCTTGTTTAAATTTTAAAACTCAAGTGTATATTTTAATTCACTTATAAGCAAGATTCCAAACTTCTTGTTTGAATATTGAAACACAAATATAGATTTTAATTGACAAGATTTAAAACTTCTTGTTTGAAAAATGAAATCACGAGATTTAAAACTTTCTTGTTTGCAAATTAAATTACAAGCATGAATTTATATATTTTAAATGTATGTGATGCAAATATAAGTAACAATATAATGATGGAAATGAAAAGCAAAGTAAGTTAGAGATACGACACCAAGATTTTTACAAGGTTCGGCGCAACAGCCTACGTCCTTGCCTCAAGCTAATCGATATGAGAATTTTCACTATCACTCATTCAATAGGCAGAACAGCCTCTCTCCTTAGTCTAGGCAGAGTAGCCTCTCTTGAAAATGCCTCTTTCTCAAGTATCCCAATCCATATAGGTGGATTAGCCTCTCTTGAGAAATACCCTTCTCAAGTACAATAGAATGAAATAAAAGTGTACAAAAAATGCTCCTTTAAAGAGCGAATGAGTACAAGAAATTAATACACTAACTCACTTCTCAAAGAATATATCAATGAAGCTTTATGAGAAATCTAACAAACTATTCTCTCAAAAATTGATTGAAAAACTCAAGAAATATGAAGCACAAGAAGTAAGAATATGAGAAAATTAATTGGAATGTTTGAAGTGAATAAAACTAGAGCACAAGGGCTCTATTTATATGCCAAAAGTCTGGACTAGCCGTTAGGCTAAATGTGGTAATGTCAAACTAGCCGTTTCAGCAAAAAAATTCAAAATTAAACCTATTCAGTCGACTAGAGTAGCCCATTCAGTCGACTGGATTGCCCTTCAGTTGACTAGATTTTGTGGGTCAATCGACTGAACTGCTTTAGATCTAATTTCCTTTTTGGCAGTCCAATTTTAGTCGACTGTATGCCTTGCATTAGTCGACTAAACTTTTAAAAGTTCATAATTTTTGTTTTTCAAAGAGATTTTGATCACTTCTTGTTTTGGAAAAATATTTTTAGGATTCCTATGAGTTTCAAGAGATATAATCATGAGTTTCGTGAATTTACATAGATCCTAATTTTGATACAAATGAAATTTAAAAACTTTGTCTTCAATCCTTCAATTTGCTCCAAAACCTTGTAGCCAAAGTGTTTGATTTGAAATATTTTTTCATGGCTTCCACTTTGTGTCTTTGATTGTGCTAAACATATATTTCTTGTAAACAAACTCAAGTTTTACTATTAGATACTTAGATTTGTTATCATCAAAATGGTCATTGAAGCCTTGTTAGACTAACACCTCTACCACCATTCGTCTTCCCCTGACTTCAAAACTACATCCAACTAAAGCAATTTTGTGAACTCTTGAAATCCTAACCTGGGTAGTCGACTTGGATGCTTGAATTGAAGTACGTTAGTCCGACGTAACTTCAAGACAAATATCTATTTTGGCTACCTATTGCTTAAACATATCTTTTGTCGAAGTCTGATGTTGCATAGATTGGTCCCGAGAACACGCTCTTTGTAATATTCATTAATTGCTGATCTCTTATCTCCAATGCATCTAACCTTCAATTGACCTCTCAACCTGGGTCAACGGTGATTACTTAAACTATGACCCCTTGCCTTAATTCAACATATCTTTGAACTATTTGGGTTCCACCCCAAGATGATCTAACCCCAGCTCCATCTCGTGCTTATTCCATTCGAAATCCTCAACTAAACGCTTACCTATTCACCGCCTTATGATCGCCTTCCTTGAAACCAATAAAATTAAGTAGATTTAAACTCCATGCATGTTTTTACCCATCAATTTTTAAAACCTTGCCCTGTAGGTCTGTGAGTGACAACGATCGTCAGGATATTACGTCATTAGGCTTTAGCGCTTTCACGAAAGATTAGGACAATGCACACGAACCTCTTGACACCTCTTCGAATAGTAAGATGGATCTTTTCTCAACATTACGATTTAAAGTACCGTCAACATCCACGTTTAACAAAGTTTTAAAGACCGAAAGCCCTGACTACAGGAATGGTTAAGTAAGGGTTTATTCAACTAACTACATCTTTTCAAAGGACCCGACAAGTAGAAATATGTCATCAGTAACCTACAGATAGGAACAACAGCTTCACACCAAGGGATTCACAACACCACCATGTAACAGAATTCAGACTTCCCCAAACTAGTTTATAGCGGACCCACACATCCAACAAACTGGGAAGTAAGAGATTCATATCGAAAGTAGGGAAGTGAAAAATAAGAGACGACCTCGAGTTTAGAATACCCTTAGTATGCAAGTAAAGAAAGAGTATCTGTACGCATCAATATTCACGTTAGCTTTTTCACCAAAATGTTAGAATCTGAATCCTGCCATCCCCACCTTCAATGAAGAATTTTGACGATAACCATGAGCCTCAGGAGCCTAGTGGAGAATTAACCATCAAACTACAATGGGTCACATGAATCGATATTTGCCTTAACCATACCTTTATCACGTTCACTTTACCCTAAAGTGACTAACCACTGGAGAAAAAATGATTCAGTCAATGGAAGAGACATTCAGACCCTACGTACCAGCACGTGAAGGACAACGACAGAAGCCAAGAGAAATGGTACAACACTTGGAAAGACTGAAATGGGAACGAAAGCATATAACTACGAACTTCTTCACTAGGGCTATCAAGATCGCCTTAAGAACCGACAACATTTGGGTTATATATGTCCTGACGTGCCCGTAAGACGAGGCGTCACACCCCCAACAAGCAGGAACTACCAACCTGTAGGACCAAAAGACCATTTTTTCTTTTTCTTACCACTAGACATCTTACCCCCTGCCTTTTATTTTATAGGCGGGGGCAAAATTTATATGGTCTCTGCGTCACACTCTCCCTCACCTGTCGGCTCTACAGGATCAACCACATTAATTACAACGCTCTCGCCTATATCCACGTCATTATTATCCTCCACCAAATGGGCACCAGAAATCACACCTTCTTGATCTTCAAAGCTTTCACCCGCCTTAGATGCATCTATGACTTGGGTTACAGTGCTCCCACATGCCTTAGAATCGTCCGGCACATGGAACCCCTTCTTCTCACCCAAAGTGGAACTAGGATGAGACAAAATAGGCCTAACCTTCGTAGCAAAGGTTGGCACCACCGCTTCCTCGGTGACCTTTCCCCTACCAACACGAGTCCACTCATGCTGCTGCTCCATTAATTTAGCCGTGCAAGTACTAAGCTCATGACTGAAGGCTTTGCAAAAGCAACAAAGGGACAGAAGTCCTTTGTCACGCCCCAAACACCAGGGTCATGCGAAAGCCCCCCAAACACCGTTTGAGAAAATAAGATTTGCAGTTGAAAAACCATCAACTAAAAAATATTTAACATTTGGATAAAAGTCCCCACAGTTCAACTCTCATAAACTGTAAACATGCAATCTCATACATACATAAATATATCGCCTCAAGGCGTACAAAACCCGCCTTCTGAAATAGGCATCACATGTAAAAGTACATGTCAAAAATAGGAAACTACTGTGAGTCCTCCATCATTTCAAGCATCTAGGTCAACTCCACATGCTCACCTGAAATGGTTTTACAGCAAAATCTCACACCGTGAGCCGAAGCCCAATAGAAAACAGATAGTAAAGCTGTAAAGCAGGCTATGCAATCATAAGCGTACAGACTCAACCACAGGAGTCAAAAAGATTTTTTGTCTAAAATCACAAGTTTTCCATCAGACTAACACGAGTCTCAAAAAGGTTTTATCTCATAAAACGCCACATTTTTCATCCTTCAAACTATGCATATCATCCTACCATATACCATGCCACTGTTAAGGGAAAGCTGTAAGGAAACAGTAAACTCCACTCAGGCCACTCAGCCAAGGAGAAAGATAAAATGTAATCTTATGTACCGACTCTGCCACACAGACAAAGGTAACAACTATAGACTCCTGTCCATTATCCTAGTCCAGAACCACTTAAGGCCTACTAGATAATGATAAGTTCTATACGGAGCTACAACAATACAGCCACTCACGGGGCAACAAACTTCTTTACGGATTTCAACGACCGATGGATGAAGTATAATCAAACCACGTTTACGGGGATTAACCCGAGGGACCGTAGCGAACCCACTCTGTGCACGTTTTTGGACTTCCACCAAGCAGCAATAGAAGCCAAACTCAAAACTACACACTGTCACGGTACATATATGGAGAACATTTAAAAATCCACCGTCGCTCAACTATGAAAACATGTAAAACAGTTTATACAACACATGTATAAAAAGAGATCCAATCTATCGACACGAAGATCTAAAATCATTTCCAACAAAACGTTTAAGAGTTGAGACTCAACCCCGCGGGTTAGTTCTAAACCTCCAAAAATAAGTTTTTCACCATTTTCACAAACACCTCATTTTTAAATCTCCTTTTGAAAACTATGGATACCACGCATCCAAAACATGTATACAACCAAGAAAATGTGAAAAAATCCACTTTTACCCAAAATCAAGGTTTACACTTGAAAATCACATTTGTTGTATTTTTTACCCGGTGAAAACACATATAATCACATGTCACCCTTATACAGCAGTAGGATCTAGAATTCTACCTCGACAAGTCAAAACTCGAAACCTCAAAAGTCAAACCTCATCGGAACGAGAATCTGTCTGGATGGATGCGAAGCCCATGTCTCCGATAACAAGGATCCACAAAGACAATATCGAAAAACTAAGCCTCGGGCCCTCAAAAGCTAGAGAGAAGGCAGAGAAAAGGGGTAACTTAGCTTCTAAGAAAGGTTTAGAATAAATATCTCCGCTACTGGGATATTCATAGAAACGCCAAAAAGCTTCTGTCCAGTCGATCGAACCCCCATGTCCAGTCAACCGAACTCAAATTTTTCGGTCAAGTCAACTCGGCTAAGCCCTCCAGTCGACCGAACTGCTGGACAGTGTGTTTTTCAAAGAAAAATAAGGTTTTAGGTCCAAACACAACCCAAACAAGCCTCTACCAAACTCCAAAAAGCTATAACACACTTATACATACTATTCTACAACTTTAAAGTATAAACCATGCAACAAGGCTATTCATATACTCAAAGAAACACGTCATGTATATAAACAACTCAAAATTTAAAGGTTTAGGGTCTCACAACTTTCCCCCCTTAAGGAATTTCGCCCCCAAAATTCGTAACAAGGTCACGAGGTAAACATGTTTGGGTATCTAGCGCGCATCCCAGACTCGAGCTCCCATATCGCTTCTTTAACCTCGCGATGAAGCCATAGGACCTTAACATTAGCAATTGTTCTCCCCCGTAACACCTGCTCCTTTGTATCAAGAATCTTCACTAGATGCTCCTCATATGTGGCATCCTCATCAACTCGCAACTCTGCCCAATCTAACACATGTGAAGGATCAGGCTCGTACCTTCGAAGCATAGAAATGTGAAACACGTTATGCACAGATGCTAACTGAGGTGGCAAAGCCAAATGATATGCGACCTCCCCAAATATGTCAAGGATCTCAAATGGTCCAATGAAGCGCGGTAATAGCTTTCCGTTATGACCAAACCTTATTAAACCTCTATGTGGCAAGACCTTCAAGAACACATGATCCCCCAATACAAACTCCAAAGGTCGCCTCCTCTAATCTGCATAACTCTTCTGGCAGCTCTGAGCTGTCATAAGGCGTTGGCGAATCACGGCAACCTTCTCTGTCGTCTCCCGCACCAAGTCAGGTCCCAAGACTATGGTCTCTACCTCATCTGTCTAACACACAGGTGACCTACGTGGTCTACCATACAAAGCCTCATACGGTGCCATTCTAATACTGGACTGATAGCTATTGTTGTATGCAAACTCTACCAACATAAGATGATCCTCCCAAAAACCTCTGAAGTGAAGGACACAAGCCCTCAGCATATCCTCCTAATCTGTATGGTCCTCTCTGAATGACCATCCGTCTGGGGGTGAAAAGCAGTACTGAACATCAAGTTTGTCCCCAAAGCCTCTTGAAGACTCTGCCAAAAGTGCGATATGAAACGCGGGTCTCGGTCAGAAACAATAGACACTGGTACTCCATGCAACCGAACTATCTCTTTAACATATAAGCTACTCAGTCGTTCCACCGAATCCTTCACACAAACGGGGAGAAAGTGTGCAGATTTCGTCAACCTATCAACCATAACCCATACGGCGTCGTGTCCCCTAGGTGACCGAGGAAGTCCTGACACAAAGTCAATCGTGATGTGCTCCAATTTCCACTCTAATATCGACAACGACTATAGCAATCCTGTCGATCTCTGCTGTTCCGCCTTCACCTTCTGACAGGTAAGGCACCGTGAAACAAACTGGATCACGTCCCTTTACATTCCCGTCTAACAGAACTGACGACGTAGGTTATGGTACATCTTCGTGCCTCCAGAATGCACTACAAGGCGAGAATAATGACACTCACGTAGTAGATCAGCTCAGCATAACTATGGCACAAACAACCTCCCAGCCAACCTCAGACTCTGATCTGAACCCACAATCCATCCAGCTGTATCCTCCCCACTAGCAACACAATCTCGTATCATCTGAGCCTCCTAGTCCGTCTGCTGGACCTCTAGCATGCATGCTATCAACGCTAGTCGAGTAACTACTGAAAATAAGGTGGCACTCATCGCTGTCTCCTCGAGACACAAATCAAACTCTCCAATCTCTCCAAGCATGTCCCACTCGCGTATAGCTACAGAAGCTATCGACCCGCGACATCTCCTACTAAACGCATCTGCCACAACATTGGCCTTACCTGGGTGATACTGCAAGTCAAAATCATAATTCTCTAACAACTTAATCCATCGTCGTTGGCGTAAGTTCAGGTCCTTCTGCGAAAACAAGTATTTTAAGCACTTGTAATCAGAGAAAACCTCGAAATGTTCACCATAAAGATAGTGACGCCATGTCTTCAAGGCAAAGACCACGGCTGCCAACTCCAAATCGTGTGTCGGGTAGTTCTTTTCGTGCGTCTTCAACTGTCGAGAACCGTAGACTACAACCTTACCTCCCTGCATCAGAGCACATCTAATACCGTTGTGTGATGCATCACAGTACACTGTATACCCCAAGCCTCGCTCTGGGATAATCAACACTTGCGCGCTAGTCAACCTCGTCTTCAACTTTTGGAATGCCAACTCACAGGACTCACTCCAAACAAACATAACTCCCTTTCACGTCAGACGCGTCATCGGTGCAGCAAGTCTAGCAAAATCCTTCACAAACCGCCGATAGTAACTTGCCAAACCCAGAAAACTATGAATCTCGAAGATGCTCTTCGATCGCTCCCAACCTGTCACAGCATTAGTCTTCGACGAATCCACAGCTACTCTATCTGTCGACACTACGCGTCCAAGAAATCTCACCTCAGATATCCAAAACTCGCGCTTATCAAACTTCGCATACAAGCGATGCTCTCTCAAAGTCTGTAGCGCGATCCACAGGTGATCCTCGTGCGCCTCCCTCGTGGGTGAATATATAAGTATATCATTCACAAACACAACTACAAAATTGTCCAGATAGGGATGGAAGATCCAGTTCATCAGACTCATAAACGCGGCAGGAGCCTTCGTCAGACCAAACGGCATAACCAGAAACTCGTAGTGACCATAGCGAGTCCGGAAGGAGGTCTTCGCTATGTCCTCATCCCTAATCCTCAACTGGTGGTATCCTGGTCTCAAGTCAATCTTTGAAAAGTAGCTCGACCCCTTCAATTGATCAAACAAATCATCTATCCATGGCATCGGATACTTATTCTTCACTGTCACCTGATTCAGCTTCCAGTAGTCGATACACAATCGTAAGGATCCATCCTTCTTCTTAGCAAAAAGAGCAGGAGCTCCCC
>JAOTRH010369772.1:0-35934 GCA_034768845.1 Heliamphora exappendiculata | reverse complement strand
ATCCATGGACCAAAGAACTTTGTTCTTATTACAATGTAGATTCTCCATGCAAAATGACAAAGCCATAACTAAACCATTGCCGCATCATCTCCAGAATCAATCACCAAAAATTCAATGGACATAATATAACACCTTTGACGAAGCCCAAAATGAAAAAGATGTAGAAAGACAGGAAGAAAAGTAATGAAGTACCAGAGACACATGTAAGAATTGATGATGAAGCATAATGAAAAAGACACCAATTCAATGTTCCAGAAACAAACCTACAACAGGATCCCAATCCTTGTAGAGGCAATCATTAATGTTTTAGGAACTTCTTCTCAATTTTTTGACCACACAATGAATTGATAACATTTGATGCTCTTCTTGTTGGTTACAACATAAATGGAAAACAAATGTTGAAATAACGAACATAGTAATTTTAGATTTAATTCTCACCATTTACGGAATCGATGTCTTATTCCTTTGTCTTAAGTTCAACCATCTCAAGCTCAATTCGGGCCACATTTTCTGTTCCTTTACTACCTAATTGCTTATTCAACATTCTGTTGTGATAAAGAGCTTCCTTTAATTCCTATAGGACAGGGTTTCATCAAGTTCGACTTTGTCAAACATAATGGTTTCCAACCCATTTTCAGAACACAAGCTTAGATAATTGTTGAAATCCAAAGGACAATCATTCTCTATAAAGCGCATTTCTTGCTCTGCAATTTCATTATTGCTCTCTGCTTCTTTGTACATCAGTATTTGGATCGGTATTTCGACAACCCATCTGCATCTTGAACATCCAAACTCTAAGGATCCTCCTCATTGGATGTGTCTATAGATTTAGTCACTCAATCCTCATTAGTAACAAAGCCAAACCAATGGCTTAATCCATCGTGAAAGGTTGATACATTTGAGCACCAATCTTGATTTCCTCTTTCAATCCACTTGTGCAACTTATTAAAATTATTTTGGTAATTGTTTCACCTTGGTAGCTAGTTCTTGAAATCTTCTGTGATAGTTCCTGATGACTAACTGCCTCAGCTCAGTGTGTTCTCTAATGACCTCTTCATCACCATTCTTTATGTTCTTGATTTTGGAAACTTTGCATTCTTCCACTGTTCGTTTAATTGGAGCTTTTGTCTCTACTTCCATGGCTGATGGGTCTTCACAGGTTCAAGAACCAACCACTTAGATACCAAATGTTAGAACTCCACTAGCTAAGGAATAAGATTTCTCTTTCTACAAGACTTTCTCATGACTGAAGCAAAATGAGAATTAATGGTTCAATACTAAAGAATTGATTATAGATTTTTCATGCATACTCTCTGCCTTCCCTTCCTCTATTTATACATTGGAAACCCTCTCAAGAAGCTTTGTTATAATAATGTTTTGACTAAAAACTGACTCTAACTAATTTCCAACCATTTGGGTTAACTACATTGCTGACTCACTTTATCTAATTACCACAATTCTGAGCTGCTACAGTTTCACAGAGGGTATCATACTTTAATGGAGTCTGTTGCTTCATATGAAACTGAGTATGCATTTGATATTAGGGTTTATTGTTGTTAGGGAAACTTTGGCTGACATATTAAGAGTATATTGATTCCGGCATTAATTGTGAACGTATGTCAAAACTGATTGTTAAAGACCCCAAAGTTTTGGATAATTGATTAGTGCAATCTTCAAGGGATGCCCTTCCTGTTTGACATCTAGAATATGCGCTTGAATGTTATCCTCTTTCCTTTTAAACTACCATTGTATTGTTTGATTGTGTTCTTTCATCTTGTTTATTTTCATCATTCTACCTCCAGTATGAAGATTATGTTTTTTTCCATAACGATTTTGATACATGATATGCTATCTGCATGTTTGTTGTGGCTAAAAGATTGTCATATGATTCCTCTTGTATAAATATATTATACCGTTTGGTATCATGGATGTATTATCTCATGTCTTGTCAAATTTCCAACCTAATCCTGTCAGCCTATTTTGCTATCTTTGTTTTAGTTGCTGCCTTTATATTTTGCTTTTGTTGTATGATCCACTACCACTAGAATCACTTTTAAACTGTTATAGTTGAATTTGAAGTAAATGGCCTAAAATATTTTTATAGTTATAGACATGGATGGGTTTAAATTTAGATGTAATTTCATGGTTAGGTTCTAGTTTGGACTTGGGCCGCATAGCCATTGCTGTAATGAGAATGAGAATGCTTTTGATAATTTGAATATGTCTATTAATATATCTGCCACCATTGTAAAAGCAGGAGTTGCGACCAATCTTATCTAAAATTGAAATAACAATTTTGTCATTTGACAAATTTTTGCGGGTTCAAATGTCCTAGAAAGAACGTATCCAAAATTGGGGTAAGATTGTACAATCCTACTTAGACCCTGCTCTAGTGAGAGCCTCGTGCGTTGAATCACCTTTGATAAATGTGATTTTTATTTATGATAAAATATGAAGTGTCATGTGGTTGCTCTTGTATTTTGTAAGGGAGGCTCTATTTATAAGCTAATAGATGCATCTACCCTCAATAGTTTTCCAATATGGGACTTACAGCCTGTTTGGACCATATTTGAAAAATTTTAGGGATAAAAATGAATTTTGAATATTCCTAGAAAAAAGGAAAAAGGTTAGTAGTTTGAGATAAAAGTGAAGAGAGAAAAAAAGAAAGTTATTAACTTTTTGTAAAATGGATGAGTATGAGCTAAAAAATAAGAAAGCAGTTTATGGAATGGGACACATGACAACTACTGAAAGTTATTTGTTATGTAGCTGGAGAAATAAAATCAATCGGTTATAAATAAAAAGGAGTAGGTGACACATCATTTTAAGATGGAGTCAAAGCGAGCAGCTAGTTGTTGGAGTAAAATGCGGCACTAAACAGGATGAGCTGTTATGCAGTTGGCTATAAAATAAGCAGAGGCGACCAAAAAGAAAGCACACATTCAATACATATCAAAAGCCCCGAGCTTGTTTTATTTTTTTTTCTTGTAGTTACATATCTTTCCATTTCCAAGTCCAAATCCATTAGTTCGTCCTCATTTCATTTTCGTTTGCTAGATTAGAGTCAATTTCTGTTCTCATTAGGCGTAACCTTAGTTGTAATCTTTGTTTCAATTTGTACTTCATTCAGTATAAAGTTATTTTAAATCCAGTCTCAATTTCTATTCATTCGTCTTGTAATTTTTATTCATTTTAATTCAAAAGACACTTGGAAATTGTTGAAATCCTCTTCATTGAAGCAAAAAATTGAACTAGTAGCTTTTGCTTCAGGCTACACATAATTCGTCTTGATTTAGAGTTAGGTTGACGCAATTCCAAATACAATTGGACGCATTCGTCCTGGCACGCTCGCATCACATCATTAAAGTCCTGAACATAATTCAACGCGATTGCCAACAGTTTTTTAGCAGGCTCGGTGGGACCCAGGTGTTATTCAAAAGCACTATGGCATGCAGAGGCCGAGGAAAAGCTATGGTTGACCTGACCATAGGAAATCCATCTTTAAAAGGTTCTAAAGCTGAGTCGCCACGCAGTCCATCCTGACATACTGATCTGCAAAACATGGTCGAGACTGTAAAGGGATATGTTCTAGAAGCCAATAAAGAGTTATAGGCATCTTTGTCTTAGTCGTTATTAGATCTAACTGAGACCATTATACAGGTGGTGGTTTGCTCAATGAGAAGGTGATAGCTCCGATCCCAGCGGTTCATAGTGGAGTGAAAAATTAGCAGATAGTGGAACAGTCTCCTCCACCACCCTATTTACCTCTAACTTTTCATCCAGGATCATCCTCCAATGGATCTACGCTCGAGAGGCATCCTAGCAAGTAGATTGGGACTCCCATGCGTCCTAAGTCGAACGAGGTAAGAGAAAGTGACGACAACAATCAACGTTTTCGCCCTCTTTTCATCCGCCAAGCACCTATCCGTTAGAGGGACTCGAACCCTTTGTTCATATCAACCAATGCAGAACTAGGGGGCAGGGTTAGATTAATCTTGAAAATTCCAACCTTGTACAGCAAAAAAATTTGTCCTTAAACAAGGAAAAAATAATGGATACTATTTAGAAGCAGTTTGGGCCGGCCTCAGATGAGTGGGTAGGCCGATCTACAGGAAATCCTCTCTAAAAACTATGGACAAGAAGAGTTTTTCAGAGATTCACCATCGGAGCAGAAAGAATGGTGGGATCATGAGATTATCAGAATCAACAAGAAGTCGTTATTTCCTGAGAACGGATGAAGGATTTCAGGCTTTCAACCTCGTTGGCCTACGGTGGCCGAAGACAATAAGGGAGTCAGGAACTTGCGGAGAACTGAACTAGACTACAAAAGGCCCAAGACGGTTAACCCTTAACTGACTCTACTAGGGAAATGGGTTGTTTGACCCATTTTAAGTTCTCATGGCAACGAAAAATTCCTAACAAAGCCCCAGTAAAGGAGATTGTAGCAGCCTAAAATAAAAGCCTAGACAGAAAGAGCAGAAGCAGGAAAAACCATCAACTCCTCGTCATGTCATCCTGCTTAAGCGCTAGGACCAAAAGAGTTCTAGCACAGACAAGGGGGCATGAAATGACTCCAACAAAATTCAAGGCTCTTATCACAACCACCAAACTGCCCTGCAACATGGTGTTCGTTCTGCAAAAGAAAAGCCTACCTCTTCCATGAAAAGAGACGTAGAGGAAAGGGCGGAAAATCAAAGGAAATCTAAAAGTTTTTCCTAAGCTAGCCAGGCCTGCAACTTTTCTATCCAGGCTGGTTCATATCAATACAGGCCTGAACAGAAGCATGGACTTTCTGCCGTCCTAGAATCTTTACAGGATGAAATACAGGCCTGAACAAAAGCATAGATTTTTTGCTGTCCTGGAATCTTTACAAGATGGTATGCAGTCTTGGAAGTTATCCAAGATGAAAATATCACTCAAATGCAGGCCAACCAGCTGTTTAAGGTTTTTCACGGTCTTGTTAACATCGAGTCTTATATTCAAATACCATTCTTTGTTAAAAAAAAGGTATTTGAGGGGGGCATTATTTGGACCATTCTAGAAAAAAGGAAAAATGTTGGTAGTTTGAGATAAAAGTAAGAAGAGAAAATGAGAGTTGTTATTGACTTTTTGTAAAATGGGTGAGTATGGGCTAAAAAATAGGAAAGTAGCTTAGGAATGGGACACATGGCAACTATTGAAAGTTTTTTTTTTTGTGGCTGGAGAAATAAAATGAATCAGTTATAAATAAAAGGGAGTAGGTGACACGTCATTTCAAGAGGGAGTCAAAGCGAGCAGCTAGTTGTTGGAGTAAAAGTGGCACTAAACAGGATGAACTGTTTTGTAGCTGGCTATAAAATGAGCAGAAGCGACAAAAAAGAAGACACACATCCAACACATATCAAAAGCCCAGAGCTTGTTTTATTTCTTTATCTTGTAGTTACATATCTTTCCATTTTCAAGTTCAAATCCATTAGTTCGTCCTCATTTCATTTTCGTGTGCTAGATTAGAGTCAATTTCTGTTCTCATTAGGCGTAACCTTAGTCGTAATTTTTGTTTCAATTCGTACTTCATTCAGCGCGAACGCCAACACAGCTAAACATATTTCATATGCACCCTTCCTCTCCTTTCCATATTTGCACTAATAGAAAATAAAAGTATTTCACATACACCATCAAAAATTTATGTTTAGCGACATCCTAAATTATGGAAGGATCCCATTCTTTTTGATTTTTAAACGAAAAATTTGCCACCAGTGCCGTTAGAGTTTTTTTCAAAGATGAATGAGGCTAAGCAATTTACCAAAGCAGTGGGATGTAAAAATACTATGCCTTAGATTCAACTCTCCTAAACGATTGTCACTTGTATTCGGCTCTTAGTCGTTGAAGCTTCACTCACGAAACTCAATGGGTATCGAAAGCTTTTCTTACATGTTATCAGCTAGGCAGCAATGACAACGGTTTTTGATTTATTCTAAACCAATAGGGTATAGATTTGAAAATTTCAACGATTTTCTCCTTTTTGAATTTTGGATTTCCAGTTGTGTAGTTAAAGCATTGTTTTTTTAAAAAAAAAGAAAATTTAAGTAGCCATGATTGCTTCAAAAATAAATCATGGTTAGAAATGTCTCATTCTGAAAAAAAAGATGACAGTTATGAGTTCTCAAAACAAAGTCGAGTAGAATATTTATTGGGTGCCCCCATTATAAAGCGGGTTGCCTTTGATGGTTTTGCGTGTGTCCGGTTGTGGCAAAATAACATATGGGCGGAGTTCCAAACTTATTGACTCCGCCACTAGTAACAGTTGCATATATGCTCTTTATGGTTATTCAATGTGGGACATTTCCTCCCACCTATGTCATTTCCCTCTAGCAACGGAACTTGTGGTAGCATATAATTTATGTAAAACTTGGCGTATGTTAATTAATGAAATAATGCTTTAAATCAATAAAAGCATGTAATTTTAAAAGCACCAAACATATGTCTGCACTCAATTTTGATGTGGGCTCTGGACAACATGCCACTCAATTTTGTAGTTAGATGGCGTAAGTGTAATGGCTTTAAGCCTCAGCCGTACATCTGATATTAGCATTGCATTGAGTGGGATTAGTGATTAGGGGAAGCATTGCACATGCATTAAATCATCATGACCTTCTTATACTTATATAGGGATATGTTCTTCACTGTTTTGTGATGAGGTATCTTACTCGTTTGAATATTTTAAGGTTTTGTTTGGATGATGGATTTTGTGAAAGAGTTGCAAAGGGAGAGGAACTTGATAGGAAAATCAAAGAAAATAGATTAAAGTTCTTCATTTGATTATCTTCTTATCTTTTTCTTTGCCTTTCCTGTCTTTCAAATCCCTTAACAAATTCATGATCCAAATGCAAGTTTTTTTGAATATGCATTTTGCTGAAATTTTGTTTTCAAGAGTATAAAAAGGATGTTTTTCACTGAATAGGCAAAGATTGAGACAAAAACCATAATGATATAAACATGGATAAATTAAAGTTAATATTGATTGGTTGATAATAACATCTCAAGGAAGTGTCATATATAGATTGAAAGAAAGTGCCCTATATTTTTCAGTCTGGCATTTAAAAATAGAAGTATTGGGTGAAATGGGATTCAATCCCGATGCAAGATCAATTGATCATCTTTTGTATCCACTTTATTTTGCTAAGATAACTTGAATATTATATATATAGATATATATATATATATTTTCATATTTTAGTTTTAGGTATATATTTTAGAATAAGGAGGATCAACATTCAACAGTGATCTTGAAGGGGCGATAATGAAAATCGTCGCACATTAAAGGAGTGGATCAATTGTCATAATTGCCATTGTTGAGTCTAGTTCCAAATTTAAAAAAATTAAAAAAATCATCAGACAATCCGCAGTAATGATGGAGGAGATAAAACGTGATGATTTTATGGGTTATGTGGTTGGTACTTGGTAGTATGAAATGTAGGATGACAAAGAAGCATGTTTTACGTGAAAATATATACCTGTTGGTGACATGATTAGTCTGCTAATACATTAGGGTAATATATGCAGTGAAGAATTGTGATTGTACCATGACGTGGAATCGTGCTATTAATTGCATTGCTTCAATCTGTGAGAATCAAAAGAAAACCTGGAGTACATTTGTAACCTGGAGTACATTTGTAAAACTGTAATTTCATATTAATTTAATACAAAAATATAGCTCTAAATATGGAATAATAACAATAACAGAAAAAATCAACTTGAAAATGATTAGTGCGGGTATATAGAAAACCATCACTATGGGGCATCTCTAAAGAGCTCCATACCATACTACTACGAGCGAGCCACCCTAGTTTTCTCATCCTTGATGATTAGTGCACCCCGATTTCCTCACCTTTAGTGCGTATATAGGCTCCCTCACATCCATGAGTGAGCCACCCTGGCTCCCTTCCTTTCCACGAGTGGGCCAGTCTTTTGACTCCCTCGCTGCCTATTGAGAAAGTCATGTTGTCTCCTCGCCATCCTATGGACAAGCTTCGGGATTGTAAGCATAACCTAATCGGTGCTCATACACTAATGTAAGCCTTGATTTGGCTCCTAATGTGTTCAACACATTGGCTGCTTGCCTGTAATATTACCCTATGTTAGGAGGAGGGCCTAGGATGAGATCAAAGGAGGCTAGAAGGATTTTTCAATTGCTCCTTGTGAGGTCGGCAATTGCTCCTTGTGAGGTTGTCTCTACAACCTCCTCCTTGATTGGTCATAGAAAGGGGGTGTTGATTTTGGCATCTGACATCTTAGAGGACGTATAATACTTACCACAAGATACCCCACCTTTAATACGGACCTGCATGTCTCGTGACTTGACCCACAAGGTCTCGTACCTGCAGAAGAAGTTAAAGAGGAGGGACCACATGTCCTCAAGTGAGCTGGATCCCCTTCTTCCGTCCTGCTATATAATGTTTGTGTTGCATACTAAAAGGATCCTTTTTGAGCTCTCTGGTTTATCTCTCCATTTTTTGTTGAGCCCCTCTTTATGCCATGCCCCTTTTTCACTAATGTTGCCTTAAGCTCTCTTCTCGTCCACCTCTAACAGTCCCCATCCATTTGAGTGCATGTCATCTTCCCCAAGGCCACCTTCGGTCCTCATCCACTTCCAATAGCAGTAGGGTTTTTAGTTCAACTGCTGGTATTGACCATCGCCTTATATTTTACTTCAATTTGATCTCTATTCATTCCTATTCTATTAGTTGAAACTTGAACTGACATTATAGCAAATCTTAATGGATCATCTCAATCATTCGTGAATCATCCATTTACAATTTTGATACAATTCATGTGATTTGGTAGCCTTTCACATTTAACCCAAAAAAAAATGTCCTTTTCCATATTTTTTTGGTTCTTCCAAAATGAGCCTACCAACACTTTTCTTGCCACTGGGCTTAAAATGTATTAGTACTTGCCAATTCCTCCTTTTCTATGCTTCGAGAGATCGATAAGATTTGTTTCGAAGACCAAAACTCATTCAAAAATTGTCTTTTTTGCATGTTGCAATATGGAAAAAAAATGTACGTTATCTTCTTCCTCCTCTTCCAAACAGGGGTTCTTCCTTTGACCCTGGTATTTGTGTAAATGACAGTAAGTGTGTTGATGCAAGCCGATACAAAACATGGTACTGCTACAGTACATTTCAGGAATTGGTAATTGTGATCAAAGTTATTTCTGTTCTATAACTAAGGATGAAACAGAACTATAGATGTCTAGAATTGTTAACTAGTTTATGATGCTCTCAGTATTTTAACATCCAGAAAATAATTTATAGAATAGGAAGAAAAGATATTTATGTTAAAACATTTTTCTTTTGTTTCATGTTTTTGATGCAAATGTTGTCACATAATACATTCTAAATATACTAATTGTAAAGTTGTACATAGTAATGACCTTGTATTGATAAACCAATTTCTTGATGGGGCTTTGAGAAATTGTTTCGTATTTTGCAGAAGTTGTAGAATATTAATTTTTTAAAATTAGATAACAGGAAAAATGATAATGGAGGTTATTATAATTCGGTGGATTGTTGGGAAGAATATTGCAAAACTGGTGTAAAATAAAAGATTACAGCTGCAAACTTTACCTAGGGAAATGAAAAGATCATAAATAAATCCAAAGTAAATTTTAGAACCTATAATAAAAGATGTATGACTTGTCAAAAAAATAAGGAAAATGAGAGAAGGTAGGTAGGGATCATTTAGCCAAGTGCAATGAAGGTCAATCATTACCAAGATTCAAGTGGCCTTTGACCTAATGGTATGGGTGTTACCCTCCTAAGTGCAAGGTTTGGGAATGGATGCATGTATTTACCGATAAAAAAAAAGGTCAATCATTGCACCAATGTGAAAGAACAACATTCTCCACATTTTGATTGATAATTTGAATATAGATTTAATAATCATTAGAAGACTTGCAAACACTCATGTGCTCTTCATTACAGCATATCAAATTTTTGTTTGAGTTTTCATTATTTTTGAGAATCTATTTTTAAACTACTCTCCACAACTACCACTAAGGAAATTATCCTCTTCTACTCGGTAACAGATTCCTCTATTTAGCTGCCCCCTATTTCTAATCCCTTAAAAAGTGGCATGTTATGGAAATTTCCATTTTATCCCCATGTGATAACACTATTGGGAGTCAAAATTTTGTGAAAAGGTGGCTTTTGATGAACAATATAAACTTCCTTTTTGAGGGAACACGGAATGGGTATTCTCCCTTTATAATGCTGTTAAGTGATTGGTGTAAATAATATTATTTAAGGAAAATAATATTTAAGGATGAATCATATTAATTATATGAATATGAGCAATGAAGTCAGCATTGGTATAGAACGCCCAGGCTAGCCAGTTTAGTGCTGCAAAAACTTATTCTTTCTTATGAAATTCCCTTGTGAGAACTTGTTTCTTGGGACATGGTTACGTTCTGATCAATTTGAAAGAAAATTCCCATCTGTTGGATATGGCTTTGGTGCTTTATCTTATTCTAATTTTTTTGGCTTCAGGTCCACGAAGAAAAAAGGTCAATTGTAATGCATAAAATTATTGACACATTTTTAACCGATGCAGGCGGCGAAGGAGTTCGAGACAGAGCTGAAGAAAGAACCTGAATCTGCTGCTGTCGAGCCACCTGTGGAGAAAGCTGCAGCAGCAAGTGAAGAGGACAAAGAAGCCAAGGTCTCGAGCTCAAAGCAGAGTTTGTTATGAGTCTGCAGAAAGATCGATCCCATTTATTGTTTTCTATGCTCCTGCCCTACTAGTGATGCTCTGACTTGTGTGTAGAGAACAATGGTTATTTCTGATGGAGATTAGTGTTGTGGTTAAAAATATCTTTTTCTTCTTCTTCTTCTTCTTCTTCCTTATGACATCTTTTTTCTTATTATCGGTGGGGAATGCTCATCCACCAAGTAAACCTTTCTTCTTCTTCATCTTCTTTCTTCTGACGACATCTTCTTCTTCTTTTTTGCTTCTGTTTCTGTTTCTGTTTCTGTTCTGTTTTTGCTTCTGGTGGTGTTTGGTTTTGTTTAAACTAGTAGTTTATAAATTGTAATTTGTGGCAGATATTATGAGTATTTGGTAAAAATTGTAACTTGTAGTAGAAATAAAAAAAAAAATAGTTATAAATTGTAGCAAACGTTACGGGTGTTTAGCACAACTTATAACTTATAGTTAAAATTAGTAATAGAAAATTAAAAATTATTAGCAATAATTTTGTCAAGCACCCTCTCTGCTTATGTTGGTAGGATTTTCTTTTTCTTCTTCTTCTATCGGTAGGCTATCGGTAGGAGGGTAAACGGAGTATGATCATCCACTAAGTGTACCCTTTGATCTTGCATTGAGGATAAGTTGATTGTGACACCCTAATCTATTTTAATTTTTGTGACGTTTTGATGTGTCGTTTCTTGTTTTCATATAGCATGTTTATGTGTTTTTATGCATGTTCGGACTTTAAAATGCATATTGAGTTAGTTTCCGGTGTTGTTGGGCGTTGTAATGCGAAGTTAAAAAAAAAAAATACATATGTATATATATATATATATATATATATATAATTTCGATGAGCCTATAAATATCTAGTTTTAGATATTTTGTTAGATTTTTTTCTCTCAACCATTTGAAACCAAACGAAACCTCAGCTTTCTCTCTAGATTTTCTTAGTGTCCAGGCTTTGTTTTTGGCGTTTGGATAGCGGATCTTTACTATCTACACCGAAAGTTTCGTGTTCATCCGGAAGGAATCTCGTTTTGACAAAGTTCGTTTTTCGAGACGTCGAGTTTTTAACTCAACGAGATAGGATTCTAGACTCCCATGTTTTGATGGGGTGTTACGGGAAATCGTATGTATTTTTACTATTTTAAAATGCATAAAAAGTTGATTTATGTTTCAAAAAGTTGCGTTTTGTTCCTAAATCGTTTTTGGTTGCTTTCGGTTGCACAAAAAGGGTTTTTGAGGTGTACTTTTTGGTATTTTTTTGTATTTTTGGGCTTGTGTATATTCAATGGTATCAAAAGGGAGTTTGGTTGTTTTGATTTTGGGGTTGAAAAGCTCTTTCCGTAGTTAGGGTTTCATTTTCGTCGTGGTTCAGTCGACAGTGTGGTGATCCAGTCGACTGAACTAGGTTTGGGCTTTCCTGTGTTTTTTCAGTAGCTTTTAAGTCGATTGAATTTTTGAAGATTGGTTTTTTTTCTTTCTTGTTTGGTTGGTCGTTTGGTAAATATATTAGATTAAAGTTGAAATAAAAAAAAAGATAATTATAACTAATAGTAGAAATTGTGAGTGTTTAAAAAAAATTATAATTTATTATTAAAATTAATATTAAAAAACTAAAAATTGACCCAAAAAGTAATACCAAACACCTTTCTAGGTCATAATATGATGATAACAGAGAAGTATTAAATATAATCTCTCTATTTTTATATTTGAAACTTTATATTTTAATAACTTTACATTAAATTGTTCAAATCTAGAATTATAATTGGTACTCTATTTTTTACTCCGCTTAATTATCAACTACTATTTTCTTCCTAAAATGAACTTACAAACTTAGAAAGAGAATTCGTAAATAGTTACAGAAATTCCTCTTTATTTACTGACATTGGATTTCTTAAAGATAGAATTTTAAATTTTTCTAAGTAAATGAACCCTAATACTATGATTTATCATAGCATGTACTTTTTTACAAAATAGTTAAACTACAATTTAATATCTCCTCTCCTAACACAATTAAAAATTAAGATCTTTCTTAGCCCATAGTCTCTACTTCTTTTATCTCAAATATTTGAAAAAATTCACTTAGTCCTATAGATTTTTTCTAAATTGGGTGAGATAATTTAGTAAGATCGAATAAAAGTTAAATGGTTAAAAAAATTATGTCATTCACCCCCTCAAATGTTAAATGTTGGTCCTGTGCATCTAATTCTGAATCTTTGGAGTAATAAAAATTAATCTCAACCATTCATTAAATTATACAAAACAATCACAACTCTCCATTAGGCTCTCGTTTTGTAATTTGATTTTAAATCAAGCTTTTTTTATTTAAAATTATTTTAAATTAAATAAATAAAAAATTTATTTGGTGAATCGTAATAGTGACTTTAAGCCAAAAGATAATAAGCTAAAAAATTTTAACTTAAAATCATTTGAAGTCAAAAGACAAAATGACAAAACGGCAAGAAATTTTAATTAAAAAAATTATAATATTTTAAAATTTAATTTTACATAATTATATATTCAATACAAATCTTATTTGATAGATTTCGACGAGTAGATTTTAAAAATATAACTTTTATAAAAAAATATGTATATAATAAAAGTTATGATATTTCTAAAAAATATATAAAACTATTTTATGTAAAAAAAAAACTAAAAGCTAATAAGTAAAAAAGCAAAAAGTCGAGATTAAGTAATGAGACTTAAATAACTTTTTGAATTTAAGCAAAAAGGTAATTAAAAAAATCCCAATGCCAATTGGTTAACGAAGCCTAAATTATATGACAGGGAAAAGTGAAGAAAATCCAATTTTGGGTAGACCGCTCGAACGGTGGGAGGATTGCTTGAGATGTGTATCTGTAATAGGCGAGAAACAGATAGCCCCCTCAGACAGCTCGATGGACCGCTCGATATCGCTCGAGCAGTCTGAGCGGGAGAGCTCTTTTTATAGGTTGCAAGGATTTGCAATAGTTGTATGATTTTTTTTTCTTTGTTCCCTTGTGTCCTCTTCTCAAGAGCTCACTTCCCTTATAACTTCCAACTGATATAGTGAAAGTGTGTGAACTCGTGGATGTAGGCGTGACTTGTCGAATCACGTAAACTATGTGTATTGCATGTGATTATCTCTTTCTCTTTTTCTTCATTATATTTTGTGGTTTGTGAGTTCTTTGTCGTTCTTGTATGGAATTAGTGATAGTTTTCTAATCCCCAGCCATTAGTATTAAACCTCCAAGTTAGGAGTTGAAGAACATACATGGAAGAAGAAGGAAGATCGTCAGCAATCGAAAAGTTCGATGGTTCGACCTTCAGTTATTGGAAAATGTAGATAGAAGATTATTTATACGGGAATAAGTTGCACTTGTCGGTCCTAGGTTTTAAACCGGACGGCATGAAGAATGAGGGATGGGATTTACTTGATAGATAGGTGCTGTGAGTCATTCGATTGACGTTGTTTCGGTTAGTGGTGCACAACATAATTAGGGAAAAAACTACGGCTAATATGATGGCAGCATTGTCAAGTATATATGAGAAACTGCCCGCCAATAATTAGGTACATCTTATGAAAAAATTATTCAATCTTAAGGTAGCTGAGGATACACCGATTGCATAACATCTCAATGAGTCCAACATGATCACAAATCAGTTATCTTCGGTTAAAATCAACTTTGATGATGAAATCAAAGCTTTGACTGTATTGGCCTCATTGCCAAACAATTGGAAGGAAATGAGAATGACAGTAAGTAACTCTATCGAGAAGAACAAACTGAAGTATGACGATGTCAAAGATCTGATGCGAGAAGGTTCGCAAGAGGGATTCGAGTGACGTGTTCAGCTCTGGATCTAATGCCGACACGGCATTGAATATTAAAGCATGGGACAAATGTACTGATAGAAATTAGAATCGAGGTAGACCACAAGCCCAAAAGTATAATTATTTTAGAAAAGCTAGAAAGAAATACCAGTAGTACGGTAAAAGCGCCACGAAAAAGTCTCATTATTATTCCATTGCCTAGTCGCAGTGGGAAGATTATCGGGACACGTGCAGATTCTGAACTAGATTAGGGTGTTACTACTAAATGACAATTTTACAACTAGAAGAGCATGTGGATGATGCTGCACATGATTCAAAATTAGCATAGCATGTCACTGCTAGTACACAGACGCATGTAATGCCTTATCGTAGTGGGAGGGTTGTTCATTAACCAGATCGGTACATGTTCTTGGGAGAGTCTTTTGACAGGATCTCAAAAGAATTGGATACCGAGCCCTGTAACTACAATGACGTTCTCCAAGATAAAGATGCAGAATTATGGTAAAAGGCTATGAATTAAGAGGTGGAGTCTCTGTACTCTAATCAGTTCGAAAAACTTATAAAATCACCTGAAGGGATAAAATCCATCAGATGCAACTAGATCTATAAGAAGAATAGAGCAGCAGACGGGAAGGTGAAAACTTTCAAAGTTAAGCTTGTTATAAAAGGGTTTACTCAAAAAGAAAGGATCGATTATGAGGAGACCTTTTCACCGGTAGCCATACTTAAGACTATTCAGATTCTCTTATCCATTGCGGGTCATTTCGATTAAAAAATTTGATAGAAAGACATCAAGACAGCTTCCTTAATGAAAGTCTTGACGAGTGTATCTATATGATACAACAAGACGATTTCATAGCAAATGGCCAAGAGCACATGTTGTGCAAGCTTAAGACATCTATTTATGGACTTATGCAGACATTTAGGTCTTGGAACACTCAATTTGATCAAGCCATTGAGTCTTACGATTTTGATCAAAATCTTGACGAGTCCTGTGTGTGTAAGAAGCGTGATGAAAGTGTGGTGGTATTTATAGTACTTTACGTGAATGACATCTAGCTCATCGAAAACGATATGAGAGTGTTATCTTCGGTGAAGGTATAGTTATCTGGTCTGTTCGATATGAAAAATTTGGCAAAAATCAGTCACATCATTGGGATCAATCTTATGCGAGATCGAAAACAGAGGATGTTGGGCTTATCACAAGATACTTATATCGATACATTTCTTGCACATTTTAGCATGCAGAATTTAAAAAAAAGATTTTTTTCTTTCAGTCATGGAATCACTCTATCCAATAATCAATGTCCCAAGACAGCTATTAAGATAGAGAAGATGAAGGCAGTTTCTTATGCTTCAGCAGTAGGAAGTCTCATGTGTGTTATGTTTTGCACTAGACTCGAAATCTATTTTGGCATTGACATAATTAGCAAATATTAGTCTAATCCAAGGTAAGAGTATTGGACAATGGTAAGACATATAATCAAGTACCTAAAAAGAATTTAAGATTATATGTTGATTTATCAAGTAGATGATCTAGTACATTTGGGTACATGGACTCGAATTTTGAGTCAAATAAAAATTTTCGAAAGTCTACTTCGAGATATGTATTCATCTTGGAAAAGGAAAGAACATCGAGCATAAATGTCACATGATACGAGGGATAGTACAGAAAGGTGACGTAGTCGTGACCAAGATTGCATCGACGGACAACCTTGTATGTCCTTTTACAAAGAACTTATCAGTTAAGATTTTTGGAAGTCATGTTAAGGGCATGGGAGTCAGATGTATGACAGCATGATTTTGAGTATAAGTAGGAGATTGTTAGGATTGTATACTATAAATCATGGTTTGGTTTTAGTATTTAATTTTATTTATTAATAAAATTAATTTTTTTATTTTATGATAATCTTAATGAGCAATGTATGTATTTCATTATTTATTTAATGTTGTGCATGAATGACTTTTATTCTACATAATATTTAATTTGGTGTGTAAAGTTCGGTTTATACATAGAAGATCAGATTAAATTTTTTATGAAATATAAAATTTTAGTTCGCAGTCTTAGATTGAATTAGACAAACTATCGGTACGACTGTAACACAATATTTCAGTAGATATATCTTGATTACGGGGAACGGTAATTATTTCGATAATTGTTCCGACTCATTGTGCTAGTACACTTTATGTGTATTAAACAGGACTAAGTTTGGAAATTAATTTTATACTGACTTTATAAATTAATTTACACTTTATGATTATTATGAGTGTTTATACTTTTAATCCTGAAATAATTATTATTTATATTTATTTAATATTTATTATTTTGATTCATTAGATAGTGCGATTTTTTATTGGTTAATAATCTCGATGAGTTGGATAACGATATTAATTATATGCTAGATATTAATTACTGATGAAACTGACGTCTCGAAAAATAAAGAATGATGATACCCCTTAAGGAAGTTTATAAGTTTTGATGAACTTTATAATTTGGCAGCCAAATAAGTTAATCGGAATGTCTTAAGAATTTTTTAAGAAGTCGATTAAATATAATTGTTAGTAATTTAACTTAATCGGTGGGTATCTGTAATCTTAATGTGTGAAAATTAAATAAGTATTTAATAACAAGAGCTCTAACACTTCGATTTTCAGAATAAGGCTAAGAGTGCAATTATAATTCTTTAGTGGAATGAATTATAATTTATATTTTATTGAAATTACTTCTGGGTTGAGGTAGGATTTCATAATTATATTAAAAACTTATATCTTATTTACTCCACAAGTCCATGTTGTAGTATATTTATATGTGGTTATAAAACTTAGTCACTAGTTAATCACAAATCAGTTCTAGGGTTTCAACGTTTTGTGAATCCAAAGAACATGTGACTAGACGGGTTTTAAATATCACCATAGATTAAAGCTCACATTTTATTCGTGTTCTAGTATTCGAAAATATAGCAGAAGGCTTATGCTGAAAATTTAAGTAGAAATCTAAAACTACGGTGAATTGTTAACTAGAAATTGTTACATCAACTAAAATCAATCTGACTAGATTTTAAAAGGTATAATACTAAAACTAATTTTAAAAATATTATTAGATTTTATTTTTGATTGTTCGTTATCAAAGCTTTAATCTTGAGCCAGTTTCAGCTTTGTCCATCCGGATGTTTTTGGATTAAAATTATAAATATAATCTTATAATCTTAATAGTTTGCCTCAACACAAGTGACAGTGTAACTCAGCTATAGGAATTCAGAATGTTAGGTAGCTTAGCCAGTGATGGACGAGAAGGATAGATCCTAAGGCATGAACATATGAGCTCAGTGCCACCAGGTTTGAGCTTGCAGCCTCTGTTGCAATATCCGAGGCAATTCAACCACCATCAGGGTCAGAGTGTCAGCAATGGTTGACCTTACCCCATACAGGACCTAAGGATAAGTGGACAGTCTGAGATGACAAAAAGAACATGCATAGAGACAGTAAGCCATGATATTCATGGCATGTCACTATCAGGCTCTGGCACCCCATACATGAGTAGAGAACGGGCGACTCGACCAGCTTGGGTAAGGTTAGGGTAAACACCTAATGTCACGTCCCGAACCCCGGGAACCCATGAACCAACCCCAAATTGTCCCGCATAAAAGTAATTAACTAAAACTTTCGTTTTACTATAGGGTTCAGTTCAAAACTTATTTGGAAATAAAATTTTTTTTCAAGCAACCATATTCTCATGTCATACGAATATATCAAATTCCAAATAAATGCTTCTAGTTTCAAGAGTTCATTTACAAAAATAATATCATTACATTTATCCGAGTTATCCAAAGTACAAAAACAAACAAGATCACTACATTAAATCCCTTTCAAAAGCTTTCCAAACTCCCACTATCATTCACGTTCTTCAAACCTGAAAGAAGGTAAATGTAGTATACATGAGCCGAAACCCGTAAGATAAAGGCTAACTCAAATGCTAAGCATGATTTCTGAGGTGTGATGAGTGCAACCGAAATAAAAATGCAAGTTTCATCAATTTGTTATTCGTTCACGTTCACACGCACACATCTATGCACGCAAATTTATCCCATTAATTCATTCATTTTCTATCATATCAATCCTTTATTTTATCATTCACATTCATTGAGCCTTTTTCAAAACATTCTGTTCTTTCACGCTATCCATATTACTTTTCCGTTACCCAATTTCTCACAAAACTGTATCACATTACCCAGTTTCTCACAAAACTGCATTACAACTAATGAACCAACATCAGATACAGCTTATAGAAATATCGTCCCATTCGCTCCCAACAGGCTACGTGAAACCGTTGTGAAATGAGTCGCTCCATAACTCATCATGACATAGCCATCACATTTCGGAGGCTAACCCGTGGGCATATGGTCCCCATCTTATGCAAGTTTTCGGTCTTTCATCGCAGAGCTGTGCAAGTCCAACATAATTCACATCAATCCATACTCGGTTCATTATTCGTAAATTACTATCATTTTTATAATCTGGGAGTCCAACCCCACAACCGATTTCTCTCCCAATAATTTTCACATGTTGTCATTTCAATTCTAATTTAAAGTTTCACATTTCATTTTCAAATCACATTCTGTTTTAGTATTCACTCTCTCTTTTCAAGTCACATGCATCAGAAACTTCAATACATAATTTCTCATAATTCACATTTCTTTCATCAATTTTATAAAGTACCAACAACACAAAATTAATTTAATTGAGATCATGTCGTTTGAAGAAAATAAAATGCACCCATCATATGCATATATATAAGTTTCAAACCCATGTTACTCTTCTAAATGCTTAAAATTTTAAATGATGACCATGTCATATCACAGCCGTCAAATACCCATTCTTATTCTTTCAAAGCCATCATTGTATATAGAAAATCCACTTTCATCGTAAAATCCAACCAACCGGTCCAACACAAGCATCACAATTTAAATATATTTATATAGGTGTATCTATATCCTAAAGGACAAAAAATTTGATAAAAAGTCTAATGATGATGAAAAATAACATTTTCCAATACATTCGGCAAAAGACGGGCGAAAGACGATTAAGAAAATTTGACGTACCCTCACTATTTTTGTCATAATTTTTTCTACAAATTTTTTTTATTGTAAGAGTGGTGTCATTGGAAAGAAGACTTTCGGAGCTTCAGTTTGAGTACAAAAATGACCCAATTCGGAGTCTAAATGAGGGAGATACACCGATTTAAAGAAAATATTTTTAACTAGCAAAAAAGACAGCGCAATAGTCCGCTCGAGCGGTCTCTCGAACGATTTGGCGTGCAACAAGAAGTTGAGACCAACCCAGGACCGCCCAATAGACCGCTCGAGCAATCCTTCGGGTTATCTTGCGCCGAAAATTAAATTTTTACTAGATTTTGAAGCCAACTCCCATCCAAATCCCAAAACTCATAAACATTCACAATTATGCTTTCAAATCCCTATATCCATCCCAAAAACATTGAATTTCAAGTATCATAAGCCCTTTTTATACAATAAATTCTCAAAATCATGGTAACCATTATTCAAAAACTCTAATTATCATAAAACCCCATTCAACCAGCACGAACTCCCTTCAATTCTTCAATCATGCATGAAACAAACTAGATTTTACTCACATAACCAAAATATCAACTCAAATCAATACAAAACACAAGAGATAATCTAAATCATACTTCAAATTGCACAAAACTTTAAGATGCTTCCAAATCCTTCCTCCTAAGGTTTTGATTGTGAGAGTTCTTGGCTCCTTGATGCTCAATCTTTCACCTGCTTGTTTCAAAGCTTGATCTCTATCCTTGTACACTTTCAATCTAATTTCAAATTTCCATTTCTATGGTGGAGGATTAAGGTTTCAAAGGGTTTTGGAGCTTTTCTCTCTAAAGAGGAGGAAAGGTGAATAGAGGGGAAAATAGAGAATATGGGCCAAGGGTTATATAGATATATATACCCCTAAAACTCTCCAACATTCGAGAAAAATCTAAAGATTTTCCGATCGTCCGCTCGAGCAAATAGACCATCGCTCAAATGGTGACCCCTAAAGCTGAATTCTGCAAATTTTCCTAAAACTCAAGTCAAACTTCCAACTTTGCTCACACTTTAATATTTCAAATTTTCTATTAACACAACCATATCAATATCATTCATTATCATGTATCTCAATTTCACTTTCACATATTATTAATTCAATCGTTAACGAACAAATTTTTATAGCACCTATGCCCAAACTTAATTCTGTCTTTTCTCTTAACCAAAACATGGAAGAACAAAATAAACACGTACTAGGTCGTTACAACTTTTCCCCCTTTGAGAATTGCGTCCCCAAAATTCGTCTCACGTCACATCAAATTTTCTTTTAATCTTAATATATGTCCACGTAGTTCGCTAATCATTCGGCCTATATAGCATCTTTCTTAATCCGCCATCCTGATCTTTCTTTCGAGATGATATAACTTAAGGCTACATCAAAAATAGTTTCGTCTACAATAACGATATTCCAAAAGAGTACTCAAAATTTCTAAAACAGAAGATCATAACATCATATCGTAATAAGGATGCTAACAAGTCTTTGTCCCCAAAAGTGGCACACTAACATTAGACTAAACTTCAGAACACTAATATCTTGCAAATATTAGAATAATCTATTTATCATCGTTCAACAAGACATCAATTCTTATCCAAAATCAACACTAAAACGCTTTAAATTAAAACGGGTCGGGTCAATGCACAAGACTAAATTCAATACCAGGGCTTAAGTCAACCACTTCTACATTAGTTACCGACGTCCCATCCATGACCACCATCTCATATCACGTACACATTCTTGAAGAGTAAACATCCTCAACCCAAACTTAAAATCAATCTAAACACACAAGGACTATCCCCGCTAAGGTTTTCCCAACGTAAACCAAGGACTACTTTCCCAACCCAAACACACGTTGCCAAACTCTGACGTTGTTCACAAGGGACACACGCGTTACCCCAAAAAGCGCTCATGCCCTCAAGGCTAACTAACCACCACAAACAAGAAACCATTTCACCACTTGCACCGTATCACTCTATTCCTTCAACCATCGAAACTAACACTGCCACCTAAACTCCATGAGTCACTGAGATAAAGCGCACCGTATGAGTCAAACGCCTCACAGGTATACACTTACCTATACAAACTGAATAACATCCCTCGTCATGACGCCATACACATACCCATTGGTTTCTCGTGTCTACAACGCCCCAAACTAGACAATTAGTGATTTTTTGCATTTACATTACCCCACTCATCGACACTATCATATACATCCGTGCCTTCCCTTCAAACGATCGAACCACTCTTCGCACTCTAAGAACTCTGATTAATCCAAAGTCCCAAACAGAACACAAATTCAGATTCACAAGAACCTATCAGAAACCCACCACGAGAATATCCCAATCGCAAGTTCTAACAAAATTCCCATTCAGCCAAGCTACACATAATGGTTAATGATTCTCAGTTGATCATTATAGAAAATGGCTTTATGTCTCAACATTAACTCCCTCGTCAGCAAGGACAAACATTCCTGGCCTATTAACCCGATCTCATAGGGAACACAACCCTACACACTTACATTCACACGGTAAAGCAAACAAACTCCACTTAAAAAACCCACGAGGAACTCAGTCCTCCAATCACCCGATCCCGGTAGTACCCATTCCCTAGGCACAAACTTACAGATTACAGCCATGTAACGACCACGAGCCTACTGTCCAAGCAACTCACATAGAAAGCACACGACACCAAACAAAGAAAACCCAATCTTGAGACCTTTCGTCCAAAGTTACTAATAACTCCCACGACCATGCAGACGCCTCCCGCACTTTAGCTCCCTAGGCACACATCTATCGCAGACAACTTAACCCACGGTTTTTTGCCTATCGCCCTAGGCCACCCAAACCACACTGTACACTATTGAACTTTATTACTCTAAATTTCGTTCTCATGGGTAAACAACATACCCACCTCTGAACTTAAGGCCGAACACAAACAACCTCTAAATATATCACACTTCAGAATACACCGTCTCAGCGCTAGGTCAACCACACTATCAAACCCTTCTACGATTCTTTCAAACCTTATTCACCTAGCACGGTTTCCAAACACGATCTCCTAATCACGAGGAAAACCACTAAACCACGGAGCTGCATTCTCGTAGGAATTCCACAAAACTGATACTTGCAAATTTCACCACGTAAACAACTCAATCACTGAACTCCCTTAGGGATCTCACTCAACAAGAGTTATAGTTATCGACATTCTGTACAAATTAGATTTCATTTCTAGAAACATCACCCAAATGCTTGGGTTCACAAGGCAAAGTAAACGAGCTTTTCAAGGAACCACGGGCAAACGAACCCACACTCATATGATCCCAATGTTTAATTCCCACCAAGGAAGAACAATCACACTAAATAATCAATTATGAAACATCTCTCTTCCTAGAGAAACCATGAGTCAACTCTAAGCTCTTACTTAACGTCACTACATTTTAGGGCAACCATCACACACTCAGTTTAGGAGAAGGTTAACAATTAATCCTTGTAAAGACATCGGACATCGTAATACGAACGTTATTGGCCACCATTCACAATGAGTGTACCACTTGTCACATTAGGTCCTCACATCCCAATGATGCATCGCACACGTCCATTAGACCCTCACCAGTTAACCACTAAGGCATAACACCACACATACTCACATGACTTTAGAACATCTCCTCACGGGGTCGCGTCACACCAACTTGATTCCCAACAGGTAGTTAACAACCAAATGGGTAAGCAAAAACCACGCCACAGTCTCGAGCTCGCGACTCTGATACACCAATCAGAAAACACAAAACGTTAACCGAGAACGCCTATCTCTTATGTTACTACACGAGTGCCACTAGCACACAGCTATTCGAACATGAAAGTAATTACACGCAACATAAACAAAATAAACCTCACCTACCAACTCTAAACCAAATGGCACCACCCTATCACTCGCCCCAAAGGGTAAAACAGCACCACTACATCTAGGCCTTAAAGACAAATACAAACACTGCCATCATCCCCTTAAGGGATCTCTATCCATCAACACGTCATCCTAAAACGACTGAGTTAGCTACACCAACAACATCTATCACATGCCCTACAAACCTTACACACTCACACTCACATCCTTACCAAACACCATGTATTCCATATAGTCTCCTAATCTCAAAAACGATAACCCAAGCCACAAAACTCTACTCTATGAAACTTTCCAAACAACCTCGGATCATCATTCATCACATCACAACTATCACCGATATACATCTCACCATACATACGTGTATATCACTCGAGAATTAATCCATTGACAACATCTCCAACCCACATACTCATCATCGTACAACTCCCAACTCCTATCAAAGGATGCAGCTTAGCAATACGCTTCAAAAGAAACTCAAGGGTTATCGATAGATTCTCGAAACTATCTGGCACCACTATGGCTACCAACAACACCCCATAGGGTAAGGGACATTCCCAAGCACTATCTAAGCCCAAACTTTCTAATGCACCTTCAGCAAGAGATTATTACGCCCCCGTCCACTATGCACCCATCCACTATGCTCCTGTCTATACCCAATCTCGAAGTATACGGCTCATGACATAGCACGACTCATGACATACATAATCCTCAATGCGCCCTAAAACACACCTCATATCCAACCACAACAAACAACCTTCAAGAGGTTTCAAACACCTTACCATACTTATTCATTAGGCTACCGGTAGCACAACACACAACGGGCAACCAACTACGGTCACCCCCAACTCTCATGGGTACAACACACTCCAAACAATAAATGCTCATCTTTCGAGCTTACACCCACCACAATCACTAACCACTAGGTCGCACTTCCACAATCCACACCACCACCCAGACCACAACTCATCCTAGCCCACGGGCATGCCTCCTATAACAAGGATATCACAACACCCAACTAGGTTAAACTCAACTTAACCTTCTAAAGCCAAGCTACACACTACTCACCATCTAATTATATCACATCAACACATATTCACATACTGAGGAAAAGCCTCAGAGTAACACGACAATTTGAGCAACTAGTTTAGATTTCTCATATAAAAAACGTCGATCAAACGTTTTTCTAATTTGAATCCCAAAGTAGTTAATTGGACCCTAAATGGAATGCCACATCACCCCAAGACTCAACCTTCCATGCTCACATAAACTCATAACACACACAAGATAATCTATTCGCAAACCCATTGTGGCGCCGAGATTTTGGAGTTTTTGATAGTTCAAAAATAAAAAAATTCAAAAAGTATTTAAAAAATATTTTAACACCTTAAAAATCAACTTTTGAAAAATCACTTTTTGTTGAAAATAGAGTCACCACTTCATTTTTGAGAAAAATAAAAAAAAAATAAAAAATGGTTACTGATATTTAAAACGTTAACCAGAGAAGAAGAGTTCGGGAGTTAAGGTACGAATTAAAAAAGGTGTTAGGCATCTCATTCGCCCAACCGTAAGGTTGGCATCTACTAATCATCATTGGCTCTTAATTAGATTTCTCAAATGCACACAAATACAGAAAATAGAGCTGAAGAGAGAACATTCAAAATCAAATAAAAAAAATGCATAGCCTATGTATATAGAACATTAAATCAAAACAAATGAGAAAAGAAAAATCTGAAATTCTACGGTATGCAATTTCTAACTAAATGATACATGGAATAAACTCGCATATAATAATATAAATAAAAGAAAACACGCTAAACGTAACTAAAATCAAATAAACATAAATTGCTAAGAATATAACCTAAGCTATTTTAAACATGCTTTTAAATGAATTTTACCAAAAATGCATATTGCAAAATATTATAAGAAAAAGAATTATATTAACATGTTTAGTTTTATCAAAGACAAATGATAAACCAAGAAAGATACATGAAAATTTTATATTAAAATTTAATAATAGATAAAGCAATAAAACTAATAACAAGAGTTTTATAAGAAAATTTATTAAAAAAATTAAACTAAAAAATAAAAGGTTTTAAAGGAAAATACTAAAAACTAAGAAATTAGAATTAACACTAATTGAAAACACGATTCGAAAGAGAAAATTAAACTTGCAGGCTTAAACTAAAAAATTAGAAAATAAACATAAACTAACAAGCTTAAACTAAGATTAAAAGATTTGGTGAGAAAAGAAAAAGAAATATTATTAAAAGATTTAAACTAAAAGGCAATGTATTGAAAATAACAACTTAGAAATTTATTTAATTAGAAAATATGGATGTAGTATTAACAATTACATCCATATAAATATAAGTGTATTTGATTATGACATTAACAACATAAAAAATTGTAATTGTTAAATATGTTAGCACTACCTTTTAATGAATTATAGAGTAACAACGTGCTAAATGTGTAATGTGAACAAAATGACAATTTTGAAATTAACAAAAGTAATTGAATTATATGAAACACATTAAATGGTAAACAAGACGAATTATATAAATGTAGAAGACATACAAATTGAAATTGAACTCAATCCAATCACTCCAAGATAGAGGGAATGGAGATAGAAAAATCGGGAATCTAAACAGAATACCTGGACCGCTAATGAATTCTCGAGTTGGGGAATGGTGATTAGCAGCCTAATCCTCAAGCTATAATCCAAGCCAAGTTAAGGTTTTAGAGCTTCAGTATCAGAGGTCCAGTTCTAGGTATTTCGGCAGGGTTTTGGCGTCAAAGCTCGTACTCTCTTGATGCTTCGACAGAGTTTCTCTCACAATTCTTTTGTTCTCAAAACGTACTAGGGGATGCAGTATTTTTGGAATTCTTCAACCAATGAAATGTTGGCACGTGTTGAAACACGTCAGGCCATTTGGAGTTTACGATCGCCAGGTTTGGACATGGCGATCGCCACAAAATTGTAGTTTCCAAGAAGTTCTTATGCCGGTCGCCACAATGAAGTTGGCGATCCCATGGTTGATTGTGGCGGTCGTTGCCTTGGGCTAGAGTTTTCAAGAGTTTCATGTGTAGGTCGCCACAATGAACATAGCGACCCCAAGATTTCAACATGACGGTTTAAGAGGATTTCAATGGTTTGAAGGTTTGGATCATTGGGTTCAAAATACTGAGCTTGGATCATTTCTCGAGAATCATAATGAGGCACCATTTTAATTGCTTTCATCATCTGATTCACCTAAGATTAGGCGGGGTCAAGTTGGGGTGTCTACACCAATGCAAGCACATAATTCATGTCGTGTAGTGGTGCCTAATCTCATCAAACAATTTACATACAAAGATCGTCGTTTCTTCTCATGGCTCTTAGGTATTCAAACCTAGAATTTTGATATCATTCTATCACGCCCCGAACCCTGGAGACCCATGAACTAACCCTAAATCGTCCCGCATAAAAATCATCAACTAAAATTTTTGTTTTGCTATAAGTTTAAGTTCCAAACTTATTTAGAAATAAATTTTTTTTTCATGCAACCATATTCTCATGTCATGCGTATATATCAAATTCCAAACAAATGTTTCGAGTTTCAAGAGTTCATTTACAAAAATAATATCATTACATTCATTCGAGTTATCCAAAGTACAAAAACAAACAAGATCACTACAATAAATCCCTTTCAAAAGTTTTCTAAACTTCCACCTTCATCTAGCTATCATTCACATTCTTCAAACCTAAAAGAAGGTAATTGCAACATACATGAGCCGGAACCCGTAAGATAAGGATTAATTCAAATGCTAAGCATGATTTGTGAGGTGTGATGGGTGCAACAGAAGTAAAAATATAAGTTTCATCAATTCGTTATTCGTTCACATGCACACACTAACGCACAAAAATTTATCACATTCATTCATTCATGTTCTATCATATCAATCCTTTATTTCATCATTTACATTCATTGAGCCTTTTTCAAAACATTCTGTTCTTTCACGTTATCCGTACTACTTTTCTGTTATTCAATTTCTCTCAAAATTGTATCACATTACCCAGTTTCTCACAAAACTACATTACAACCAATGAACCGGGGTCAAATGTAGTTTATAGAAGCATCGTCCCATTCGCCCCCAACAGGTTACGTGAAGTCATTGTGGAATGGATCGCTCTATTTTCTTTGATTTGTTACAAAACACTGAGTTATCACATTTTTGTTTTATTCCATTAATCCAATAATGAACCGACGTCGAGTGTATCTTATAGAAACCCCTCTCTATTCTCCTAATAGGCTACACGAAACTATTGGATAATAGATAACTCTATAACTCACCACGACAACCACCTTTTTCGGCTTTTCAGAGGAATGCCGACGAGTAGGCAACCCATGCACACATTTTTAGGGGCTAATCCGACGGGTAGAGCACCCAATTTGCACAAATTTTCGGTCTTTCATCCCAGAACTAGTAAAGACCAACTTATCCACATACCAAGCCATTTTTGATTTTTCCAAAGGAATACCCCGAGAGGCGTCCTGATACCAAGCCATTTTCGCATCATTTCCATTTAGCTATAATTTCCATTATAATTCATCATACCAACATGGATTCTCGATTCACATTCTTTTTACCATGGTAGTTATCTCGCCCTTTTTAAGTCAATTCCAGTCTTTAAGTCAATTCCAAGTCTCAAATCGTATTTTTCCATTTGTTTATCAAGAACTCATTACTTTCAATAGTCATTAATTTTTAATGAACCCAAATCGATTTACCATGATTTAAAAAAAATATGGTCTATATGTACTACAATAGCAAGAGATTAGATTACAACATCAAACATTATTTAATCATCTATTGGATTCCACCTACTTCAAGGGTTTAGAAAATCCATGAATGAAATACAATACCAAATAATTCAATTTTCATATCATCAACAACTCACAAGTTTCAAACACGTTTTCCTCTATCCAACTTTAATTCACATGTCACATTATTCAACATATAAAGGAATCTCATCTTTTCATTTTAACACTGAAAGTCTCACATATCCACCCAAGATAGTTTCTCATCATTTGTTATTTATTTCACCCAACTTTAATTAAAATATAAATTATAATTCATATTAAGTATTCCGTTAATCAAACCAATTTCACGATTCTCTAAAGTTTCTCAATAAACCTACACACGTAGTTCACGATCATTAAATCATGTTTATATTCAAAAATCATTAATTTCGATTCTATCGTTTACTTCATTTGGTCTAATACTCGTACGTCACGCTTTATTTATAATCTATTCTTTGGGTTCATTTTCTCTTATTATAACTCAACAACATAAGTTTAAGACAAACACAGTATTAAGTTTTTCAAATAATTAACTTCATTCTACCCTAACCAAATTTCATCAATTCACAAGGCCCACCTTTGCATTCATGAATTTCATATTCAACACTTGCTCAATTTTAAGGAAACAAACCAATTTGATAAGAAATCACATTGAGCAACCCTTGAATTTGCGAGAATTTTCTCATTTCTCCCAAGTTTTTCAATTGAACTTTCAATTCGGCTCTCCAATCATAATCAATAAAATATCTAGCTCCAACGACTCTCTAAGAGTCTAATTCAGTTACATTATTTCATTTATTAGATGATTATCCCATGTATTAATTCATATGTTAAACGTGGCGCTAATAAAGTTTAACCTTTTTCAGTCACTCTACCTTTTACACCTCTAATGATTCACAATTATGTAACTTAGGACTTATTTCAAATAACTCTGGAACCTTTTTGTTTAGTTGTACTTCCAATCCTAACTTCATATGTTTGCCAAGTTATAAGGCCCAAGTCTTGATTCAAATACTCTAATTTCAACAATTCAACTCGCTCTAACAACACCAAACCCATTATACCATAAGTTAATTAGGTTTTTAATAAATATTCCAAAATTTTAAATTAGAACTCCAGATATCTTACAATTAACTATTGGTTTAGCCCCACTTCCTGGGTTCGACAATTAATAAGTTAAATACCATATAGAGATGTTTTAGGCCCACCATCTAACCCAACTTGGATCAATCCAAATTAAAATTTTCATATATAACGTTTCCAAATCCTCAAACAAAGTTACAAATTTATCTCATGACCCACAAATTAAATATAACAATAATAGATTATCAAAAATAGTTCAAACACACTAATTAACCCAACTTCCATATAAACAAAGCTCCCCAACACCCGTGGCTGAAGTTTACACTGGAATTCTTATTAAACCTTTTTATTAAACCATGAATTTACTCTAAATTCATAACTCTCCAAGTTACAAAATTTAACTCTCGCCTGAACGTGTCAATGTTTGTGAGTTTAAAAGCACCCAACTTTACAAGTGAAGTTCTTATTATTTATATTTCTAGATCTTTTGTTCTACCTGTTTACCCAACTCAATAATTCACACAACGACAAGTAAGTCAAATTTTAAGACTTTAACTTAAATTCTCCATTTCTAATAAAAATTAACGTAAGTTTCATGGTTTACTATTTTAATTATTAAAGGTGACATAAACTTGTCTAAAACCATTTGTTAATATATTATTATTTGATTTTATTCAATCCAAGAACCATAAATTAATAAATAATGTAGCTTAAGCATCCCATTAATTTAACCATTATAATCATTTAAGGAAACTAACAACTCAACTTATGGTTTTCATACAAGATATCCCACATATTTAAACTAAATCATGAATTTAACTTTTTAATTCAACAATCTTCAAACTACAAGATTCAAACACTAATTTATCATTTCGATTTAACCATCTTCACCGATTACCATGAACTTCACATAACCCAATAACATACATCAAAGTTTACTAACAAAGATTTCCAAACTTAAGTTAAAATCATCATTTTGCCTTTAATTCTTAAATCTTTGAGTTACAATGCTTAGGTAAGCAGTCAAATGTTCCAATTTCGACCTTTCGTGAAACCATCATTTTACCACTACTCAAACTAGGGTTTACACATCTCAAGTGTTTATATTTTCAAATCAAATCCCTAATTTTAACTCACCTTCAACAATTAGTAAGTTACAACATCTAAATAATTCATTAATCATCTCAATTTCAATTTAGTACCACATTATCATGATTCTAGACCAGCTACATCAAGATTTAAGTTAGGGTTTTCACCGAATGACTAAAATTTTTAGTTCATGGATCTAACTTTAAATTCGACACATATCTAAGCAAAAATATCATATAGCAGTCAGGATCCTACCTTGTTGAAGCAAAATTCCCAATTTTTGAAACCCTAGGTTTTTCGACCAGCTTCAATTTCTACTCCAAGATGGTTTCACGCGATGCTCAGTTTGAGTATAGTAGTATCCAAATCACTCACATAACACAATGCACTCTCCAAGCAATCACAACACACACCCATAATACATGCACTCACAGTGTAAACCAACCATGCATACAGAGAGAATACTTTCAAAACACGACACTCACCTAATTTAACACATACACACACATAACACACACATAGAGAATGGTGCAACGTGCTGGAACCCTCCATAGGTGCAGCATGCATGGTGTATGGCGGTTGCGTGCGGCTGTGGTAAAGTCGGAGTGTGGTGGTGGTGCTCAATGGTGCCATGATGAGAGAGATTGTGAAATTCTAACCCGTTTTATTTTAAAATAATTAAGTGTTAATGGGAGTAGGAATTAAAACCTGATCTTGGTGATATTTTATGTGAGTATTTTGAGCTTGGATGAGGTTCTAAGGGATGTTCAGTCAAAAATATATGAAAAGTGTATGAAGAAAACTGATATACCTTTACTAATTTGGTCTTTCTTCTTTTGTTCGGGTTTTCACCCAGCGATGGTGGCTCGAGCGGTGCTCTGTTCACTCGAGCGGACTGGTGGCTCAGAGTGGAGCTGCTCGAGCGGATCTCTGTTCGCTCGAGCTTGTAGGTAGCCGAGAGTTGGGTCGGTGGAGGACCACTCAAGCGAAGCCCTGTTGACTTGAGCGGACAGCCGGACGTGAGATATTTATGTTACAGCCCATGCTTTAGGTTTTGAACCAAACTTTTTTTACAAGTTTCTTTTCCCTCTCTACACAAAAGCTCTGCCTTCTCTCTAGGTTTTGGGTGTGTTCAGGCTCAGATCTGGTGATTGGAGGGCGGATCCTTGATGTACTCGCCGTTGGCTTCACATACATTCGAACGGAATCGTGTTTCTGCGACTTTGATTTTTCGCCAGTTGGTAAAGTTTCGAATTTGTAACTCTATGAAGTAGGATCCTAGACTCTAATGTCTTAAAGAGGTACTACGTGAAATTTTATGCGTTTTTTTCGTTTTAAAATGCATGAATGGTTGATCTTGTGTTTAAACCATGTTTGTTGGACAAAAAGCATGTTTTGCATTTTTATGGTTTATTACGACGTTAGTACGCGTGTGTGTTCGTGTTGTTTTTGAAAAGAGGGGTTTTGAAAACCGAAAGAATTTATGCAAATGTGTGCAAAAACCTAATCTTGGAGGTTTGAAGCTAATCCTTAGGGTTGAGCCTTGTTTTAACGTTGGTTGGTCTCCATGGTTAGATGGATGACATTGATATATTTTTTTTGTTGGTACATGGTTATGTGCATGCAAACTCAATTGATTCATGCATAATAAGGGGTGATTATTCATCCTGCGGTGAAAATTCATGAAAATTTGCATAATGAGAGACGGATTGTGGTCCTGCGGTGAAAGCCCGTGAAGATGCATGTATTGCATGTCGTTATTACAAAACTGTTTCTGAGGCTCGTGTGAGTCTAGATATTCATATTATTATGTTAGCATACTTTGCTTTTATTTCATACTAGTCTATTTTTTATTGGGTTTCGACTCACGGTGTGGGATTTGTGAAAATCTTTTTCTGGTGAACGTGATCATGTAGATTAATCTTGAGATGTTCGGAGGTGGTTGAAGACAAGACCCTTTAATTTTGTCCTTGTTGGGTAGTTTATACTGTTTGTGTATGGATCATGTTTTGATGTAACCTCTTTTAGATCTGAAAGCATGTGTAATGTAATTCTTATGTACGTGGAGTCGATGTATGCATAATATATGTTTGCAAGAGAGACCATGGGTTGGTTATTATTTTCCGTAATTTATTATTACGGTTTTTGTAGGTTGATTCAACGTTTTACAAAAAGGTTTTCGGTTGGTATATGCTCCATATAAACTCTTGTGCCTCAAGGGAGATTTTGGAATGACTTTTTCTTCTTTTAAAAAAAAAAGTTATTTCTTTGCTCAAAATATTTTGAAAGGTATGAAAAATATTCTAAGTGTTGAAAATTAGGTTTTTGGCTTGGAAATGAACCTGGAGCAAGACGGATCAATAGACCGGTCGATCAGTCTGGGCTACTTTTTTACAATTTTTGGTGTTTGTTTTAAACGCTTGGCTTTGGGGGTCGTGATCCTAGTTTCATTGGCTACCCTGTTACATTAAATAAATCATCGGTAGTGCATTTTACAAATATTTTAGTCTCATTTTGGCATTATGTTTTTTGACCCATTTGTGTTTGAACGGTTTTGGTGAATCATGGTATCTCGAAACAGTAGTTCGTGAGCATTTCACATTATTCGAATTTTAGGGCTTGATAGAGATGTATATATATATATATATATATAGAGAGAGAGAGAGAGAGAGAGAGAGATAGAGGGAAAGAGATTGAGAGAGCGAACGGGAGGAGGAGCCGGTGACAGAACGATGGCGATAGGCGATGACAAGAGTGGACGACGGTGATGGTGATGGCCATCAAAGGTGGCAATGGGTGAAAGCTAGTGGGGACTAAGGGGTGCGGCGGCACCTAAGCCTTTTTTTTTCCTCCTCTCTTTTATTTTTCTTCCTCTCCTAACCCGTTTCTCACTATGTCCCAACCCTAATATACTCCGGAGGCCCTTCCTATTCTAATTCTCTAAAATCTCAGGCTCCCCCTTATCCTAGTAGACTTATATGTACTGAAGGAGAAAAGTTAACGGTGGCTCAGGTAAATTATGTTTGGGATTTAATCCTTTCGGTTTCAAAATTTAAGCCTATTAAACTTCTATTACCTCCATTAATTGACAACTAATTATTATTATTATTATTATTATTACTGCATATATATATTTATTTATTATTTTAACTGAATATAATTAAGTATTATTATTATTTTCATTTAATTTATAATTAAATAATTTATGTATGTAACGTTTGTAACAATTGTAATCGAGAATTTAAGCGTAATTATTATTATAATTATTTATTTATTTATCAACATTTACGTAATTTAATTAATTTAATTATATTAATTTTTTTTGGGATATCACATTGTGAATGAATTAATTAAGGTACCGTATAAATAGTTTTGATAATTAAGTTTGAGCATAAATTGCTCATTAGTAAAAGATTAAAAACTTGCGTAATATAAGGTAGGTCCTTCCTTCGGATTAATTCCCGTAAAATCGTGCTCTTGGGCGGCCTACTCATTGATGTTTTCGAGAGAAACTAAAAATGTGTGCTTTTCGTGTCGAGCTATATATAGAATAGGTATTTATTCATTGGGTCTCGCGTGGCCTGATGGTAATAAATATGCCTGAGTCTATAGACGTCGTCTGAGTTTGGTACTAAATTAAATCAATGAATGAAATCGAATTAGTAAATCATATGATGTAGATGATGAATGGGGGATTTTGGAAAAAAAACCTTGATAATGGTTGTCTCGTGAAAAGTGCAAAGGAATGAATTAAAATGGGAAGTTATAGTAACCATATTGGGATTGAGAAGACGAGGCTAATGAGTTAATTAATACGTGTGTTAGTTTTGGGTAAAGAAAAGAAAGCCGGTTATGTAAGATAAGTGAATTTGATTTTGGGTTCAAACTTTTTGTACATTCACATAATTATTTTCGTATGTCATACATATATTCATATTTAGTTTATTTTCTACGAGTCTCAACTTATGTTATTTAAAATATTTTAGGTGATAATGGGAAGAATGTAGTTGATTGAGGAGCTTGATCTCACATACTGTATTTAAAGTTTTTGGATAAAATTACATACTTATAGAAATATTTTTTAAGAAATGTATATCTTGTAGATGTAATTCTTTTGATATAATGATTTAATATTTTGGTTAGTCGATAATCGTTTATAAGGTCCTAAGGCCACACGTACTCATAAACTGTACGTATGTGAGGTTATCGGGCATTGTGTTAGGTATATTATTTTTTTATGCTATCTTCTATATATGAGATCGTTGGGTTATTGACGTTGGGAGATGGGTGAAAATATTTTTTCTTTTATGGTTTGTATGTGGATCCCTTGGGAATGTTTGCTTAGGGGTGTGGTTGAATTGTGGAAAGTTGGTGTTAAAAAACAAGGATTGAAAAAAGGTCTAGTGTTGACCGTTCGATGGACCGATTGATCGGTTTTTCGAGTGGTCATATACTGCTCTCAGTTGTCACAATCTGTGGAAGACTGATCGAGCGGTCAGTCAGCTAGAGCACTTTTTCACTACTTTTTAGTTCAAGAAATACTTTTTTATGGGCTTGGCTCCTTCCTTTAAATAGTTTATTAAACAAGATTTCACAGTGTTTTGGAGCTTAAAACTCTTCTCACATAAAACTTATGCTGCTTTTGGGGTTTGTCAGGATTATGTCACGTGCCTCGGAATGGAGGGTGTGACAGATAGTGTGCCCAATTTCATTGTAAACTAAAAACTTATATTATACAAGAATCAATAATTTGGTCTTCTGTGTATAAGCTGAACTCAACACAACAAATAAAACACTATATAAAATAAAATACACTCATGCAAAACATTAAATAAATGATGAAACGCATACATTACTCTTTAAGATTATCACAAAATAGAAAAACTAATTTTATTAATAAATAAAATTAAATACTAAAATTAAAATCATAATTTTTAGTATACAATTCTAACAATTAGCGTATGTTAGATACATTAGAAAATAAAATAATTATCTCAAATAAATAATCTTCTCACTTGAAATTACCTTTAAGTTCAATTATTCAAAAAAATAAGAACCTACCAAGTAAGCCCGACAATACGTTGGCCACTTTGAACAATTAAATTGGGCAAAATCACTTATAACTAATAGAAGAATTTCAAGACAATCAATCGAAAAAATTCAAAACAATCTTCTTACTCATAGTTTACACAAAATTTATTGCAACTTAGAGTCTGTTTGTTTCAACGTAAAATATTTTACTGTAAAATATTTTTGTAAAAATAAATTTTTTTACTTATATTTTTTTGGTATTTGGTCAACATTTACAAAATGTTTTTATTGAAAAAAATAAAAAAAAAATCGTTTCCATATATGGCCT
>JAOTRH010369661.1:0-35938 GCA_034768845.1 Heliamphora exappendiculata | reverse complement strand
ATATATAGTTTTGAAACATAACCTGTGTATTGATATCTAGTAATGGAACTACCCACTATTTCTCTTGAACCGGAATGATGGCAATTGACAATGGCATGAACCGGAATGATGGCAATCGACAGTGGGGTGAGCGACAACGCCAATCGGTGGTGGTGTGAGTGGCGGTGGCATGAGTGGTGGATTGAGCTTGAGACTATGGAGATTGAAGACGATACAGAGGAAATGACCTAGCGCCGCTATACGGCTTGAGAGTGAGAGAGTAATTGTTATCTGGGAGGGACAGATGAATATAAAAGATTTAAATATGTTTCACTTATTTTTAATCTCATTTATAAGTAAAACTGAGATTAAAAATTTAATTTATTATTTTATTTTTTTAATAACAGAGATAAAAAATACATATAATCTCAGTTTATTTGAACAACAGAGATTAAATATTTTTCTTATTTTTTTATTCACGCTTTAATAAGAAACTGAGCTTTTTTAAAATTTTTAAGTGAGATCTTTATCTATTATTGTAGTAGTGTGCAAATCATGAACAGGGTGTTGATGCATAGGGTTCAGATTTTGCACAGTATGTTACTGCTAGTACACAGACACAGGTAGTGCCTTGCCGTAGTTGGAGGGTTGTTCATCAACCTGATCAGTATATATTCTCAGCAGGGAGTCTTTTGGCAAGATTTCAGCAGAACTAGATACCGAACCCTGTAATTACAATGAAACACTTGAAGACAAATATGTGGATCTTTGGCAAAAGGCTTTGAATTCAGAGATAGAATCTATGTATTCTAATCAGGTCTGGAAACTTATAGAACCACCCGAAGGGGTAAAACCCATTGGATGTAAGTGGATTTACTAGAGAAAGAGAGGAGTAAACGAAAATGTTGAAACCTTCAAAGCTAGGGTTGTTGTAAAAGGGTTCACTCAGAAAGAAGGGATCAATTATGAGAAAAACTTTTCACCGATAGCCATGCTTAAGTCTATCTAGATTCTCTTAATTATTACTGCTCATTTCGATTACGAAATCTGGCAAATGGATGTCAAGACAGCTTTTCTTAACGAAAGTCTTGATGAGTGTATCTATATGATACAACCAGACGATTTCATAACGAAGGGTCAGGAGCACATATTGTGCAAGCTTAAGAGATCCATTTATAAACTTAAGTAGGCATCAAGGTCTTATAATACTCAGTTTGATCGGGCCGTAAAGTCTTATGCTTTTGATCAAAGTCTAGATGAGTCATGTGTGTATATGAAGCGTGACGAAAGCGTAGTGATCTTTTAAGTACTTTATGTAGATGATATCTTGCTCATCAAAAACGATATGGGGGCATTATCTACGATAAAAGTATGGTTATCTGGACAATTCGTTATAAAGGACTTTAGAGATGCCAACACATCCTAGGGATCAAGCTTGTGCAAGATCAAAAATAAAAGATGTTGGGCTTTTCACAAGCAAAGTATGTCGATGATATTCTTACTCATTTTAATATACAAGATTCTAGGAAAGGGTTTATCTCTTTCTGGCATAGAATCACTCTATCCAAGGATCAGTGTCTTAAAACACCTGATGAGATAGAGAAGATGAAGGCGGATCCTTATACTTCGACAGTAGAAAGCCTAATATATGCTATGCTTTGCACTAGACCCAACATTTGCTTTGCCGTTGGCATGGTTAGCAATTATTAGTCTAACCCAGGACAGGAGTATTAAATTACGGTAAAGAATATAATCAAGTACCCAAAAATGACTAAGGATTATATGTTGGTTTACCAGGCAGACAGTCTAGTACTTTTGGGGTACACAGACTCAGATGTCTAGTCAGAAAAAGATTTTCGTTAGTTTACCTCAAGATATGTGTTTACCTAGGGAGGTAGAGCTACAAGTTGGAGGAGTATCAGGCAGTCCTATATTATTTATTCCACTATGGAGGTCGAGTACTTGGCAGCTCCTAAAGCAGCCAAGGAGGCCGTTTAGCTCAGCAACTTCCTGTTGGATCTAGATGTGGTACCTTCACTTCAATTGGCTATTACACTTTATTGTGATAATAGTTGAGCGGTTGCAAACTCGAAGGAGCCAAGATTCCACAAGAAAGGAAAGCACATTGAACGTAAGTTTCACCTGATACAAGAAATTATACGTACATAAGGCTGATGTTACTGTGGCCAAGATTGCATCAGAAGACAACCATGCAGATCCTTTTATAAAGAGCCTACCAGTTAAGACTTTTGATAGTTATGTAGATAGCATGGAAGTCAGATGTATGGCAGTATGGTTTTGAGTATAAGTAGGAGATTATTAAGGTTGTATACTAAAAATCATGGATTTTATTTTAATTTTAGTATTTTATTTAATTTTAATAAAAAAAAATTTCATTTTATGATAATCTTAATGAGAAATGTATGCAATATCATTTTTTTAATATTATGCATGGATGTCCTTTATTCTGTATAGTATTTAATTTGGTGTGTAGAGTACGGCTTGAACATAGAAGACCAGATTTTAAGTTCTAACAGGATATAAGTATTTGTTCACAGTTCAGATAGAAATGGACATACCATCGGTACGACTGTAGCACAGAGTTTTAGTAGGCCTGTCCTTGTTACGAAAAACAGATAATAGTGTCGTCTATTATTCTGACTCTCTGTGCTAGTACAATTTATGTATATTGAATGGAACACATTAGGGTAATTAATTTTATACTGACTATATAAATTAATTCACACCCAAGGTTATTATGAGAGTGCATATGCTCTTAATCTTGAAATAATTATTGATTTACTTATATTTAATATTTGTTATTTTGATTCATTAAATGGTGCGATCTTATATGAGTCTATATTCCGGATGAGTTGAATAGTGGTATTATTTATATGGTGAATAATAATTATTAACAGAATCCACGTCTTGAATGATCGGGATTGACGATACCCTCATAAGGAAGTTTATAAGTTTTGACCAGGCCAAACCCTGCAGGTGGGTTTTATTATCTGTCAGTCAAATAAATTAAGCGGAAGGGCTTAAAAATTTTTAAGATGACAATTAAATTAAATTGTCAATAATTAAATTTAATTAGAAATTATTGACAATCTTAATGAGGGGAGATGAGTTAAGTATTTAATAACAAGAGTTCAATGCAAGATGGTCTTGAGATTATGGCTTAGAGTGCAATTACAGTTCTTTAGTGGTGTGAACTATAATTTAGTATTTTATGAAAATTACAGAAACTGCTGTAAAATTTTCATAATTACAGATACAGTTGAGAGGTTTACTAAGTTGCAGAAACCGTTGGATACATATCTTGGTTACACTAGAAGTCTTTGTCATAATTACTCCATAGTTTCCTATTGTAGCCATATAAATATGCGGACAGGCTAAAATAAATTCATAACTTGTCTTCAAGACTAAAGCTGAGTAGGTTCTGTCGGTACGAATTCTCGAAGGATCGTACCCCACACTACGTTTAGGAATCGCATAAGTGAATATAGTAGAAGGCCTGACGGGAGCTTCAACTCGGAATCAAAAATCGTAGTTGGACAATTGACCAAAAAAGTATTATTCTAAATTAACTGTGGTGGCACGGGTTTTTATTTTGATCGTTCGGTATCAAAAGTTTTATTTAGAGCCCATTTTGGTGATTGCCTGTCTAGTTATTTTTTATCGAAAATCGTTTACAAAAATAATAATTTTTGCAGTTTTACCTCCAGCACGCCTATGATACGCCTTACATGCAAAGGGATTAAGTTTGTTTGGAACAAAGCATGTGAGCTTGCCTTTTAGGAATTAAATAAGCGGTTAATGAGTGCGCCCATTTTGATCATATTGGAGCGAGGATTAGGTTATACCATATATTGCGATGCATCACACGACGGCTTGGATTGTGTCCTTATGTAGCAGGGTAGGGTAATTGCCTACGATTCTTGATAATTGAAGACTCGTGAGAAGAATTACCCGACACACGATTTGGAGCTTGCAGCGGTGGTTTTTGCCTTGAAGATATGGAGGTATTATTTATATGGAAAACGTTTTGATGTGTTTTCAAACCATAAGAGCTTAAAGTGTTTGTTTTCTCAAAAGGACTTGAATCTGCGACAATGAAGGTGGATGGAGTACCTTGGCAATTATGATTTTGATTTGCAGTATCATTTGGAGAAGGTCAATTTGGTGGCTGGCGCTCATGGTAGAAAATCTCTTAGTTCTTTGGCCTGCACAGTCATACGAGAGCGGAATATGCTTAAGGAGGTTAGAGAGTTTGACTTATGTCTTGCGGAGACTGACGAGTGTGTCACATTATTTATAGTAGTTTCACAACCTAATTTTCTTAGCCGCATTGTTGAGGCCCAATGATAGGATAATGAGGCGTAGATGTTTCGTGATCGAGTTCTAAGCGAGGAGGATACTAAAGGGTGGACTATACATTCTGATCAGAGTTTGGGATTTGCTGGGAAAGTATTTGTGCCAGAGTCATGTTGCAATGATGTGCTTTATGAATTTCATCATTCCCGTCTAGTAGTGCATCCAAGTGCCAAGAAAATGTATCACGATTTGCGCTGTTAATTTTACTAGAAAGGTAAAAAGAAGGATGTGGCGGTTTTTATTTTGCAATGCCTTACTTGTCAACAAGTGAAGGCCGAACACTAGAGACCAGCATAAGTATTACAGTCTTTGCCAGTATCAAAGTGAAAACGGGAGAACGTAATGATGGATTTTATTTTTGGATTTCTGAGGTCGCCGAAGGGGCATAATTCCATTTAGGTTATAGTAGATCAATTGACTAAATCTGCACATTTTCTTCCTATTCGTATGACTGACTCAGTGGATAAGCTTAGTGAATTGTATGTTAGCGAGATAGTTCGACTCCATGGAGTGCTAGTATCCACTGTTTCTAATTGAGATCCTCGATTCACATCACGTTTTTTATAGAGTCTTCAGTCAGCCTTGAGAGCATCAGCTACTATGTTGGCCTTGCCTAGATGGTACTGCAGGTTAAAATCATAATCGCCCAAGAACTCCATCTGTCTTCTCTGACGTAAGTTTAAGTTCTTCTGCAAAAATAGAAACTTCAAGCTCTTATGATCCAAGTGTCAGGGTTGTATACTAAAAATCATGAATTTTGTTGGTTTTAATATTTAATTTTATTTTTAATAAAATTATTTTTCTATTTTATGAGAATCATAATGAGTAATGAATGCAATATCATGTCTTTAAATATTATGCATGGATATCCTTTATTCTGTACAGTATTTAATCTGGTGTATAGAGTACAGCTTGCATGCAGAAGAGTAGACTATATGTTCTCACAGAATATAAGTTTTAGTTCACAGTTTAGATGGAATTAGAAAAATCATCGGTACGATTATAGGACAGAATTTTAGTAGGCCTGTCTTGATTACAGAAAATAGATAATAGTGTCGTATATTATTCTGACTTGCTGTGCTAGTACACTTTGTGGATATTGAACGGAACCACAATGGGATAATTAATTTTATACTGACTATATAAATTAATTCACACCCCAAGGTTATTATGAGTGCTTATGCTCTTAATCCCGAAATAATTATTATTTACATATATTTAATATTTGTTGTTTTCATCCATTAGAGGGTGCGATCTTTTATGGGTCAATAATTCCGGTGAGTTAGATAGCGATATTAATTATATGGTAAATATTAATTATTGATGGAATCTGCGTCCCGATTATTTGGAATTGACAATATCCCCTTAAGTAAGCTTGTAAGTTTTGACCGGGCCAAATCTTACAAGTGGATTTAACTATTCGGCCGTCAAATAAGTTAAGCGGAAGGGTTTATGAAATTTTAAAGATGCTGATTAAGTTTAATTGGCGAGTATTAGAAATCTTAATGTGGGGAGATGAGTTAAGCATTTAATAATAAGAGCTCTAATAATTGGCTTTGAGAATGTGGTTGAGAGTGCAATTATGATTCTTTAGTGGTATGAATTATAATTTTTATTTTTACAAAATTGCTCCAGGGGCAAGCGAATTTTGATAATTACATTAGAAGCCCAAGTCATATTTACCTCATTGGTCCCTACTGTAGCCCTATATATATGCGGTTATGCTAAGCCCTAATCATTAGTCGTCTTTCAAGACTAGGGTTTTCACGTAAACCTAAAGTTGATTAGTTTACTAGGTTTTAGTTCACGAAGGAACGTAGCACACCCTACGTTCACGATACGCATTCGGAATACAGTAGAAGGCTTGATCAGAGCTTCAATTCGAAGGATTCACATTCGTGGTTGTTGTAGTAACTGAAATCATTCTACCAGATTTCGAAAGGTATCATCTCGAATTTAACTTTGGGAGTACGAGTTATATTTTAATCGTTCGACATTAAAAAAATTTTAACTAGAGCATGTTTCAGCAATTTCCATTCTAATATTTTTTTCTTGAAAAAATCGTATTCAAATCAATGATCTTGGCTTTTTGCCTTCAATAATTAGTATCAGATCTATTTTGATTTATAAATATTGTTTAATCGAGGGATCGGGCAGCTTTAGAAACTGTGCTAACTTTGTTTTGCAGGCGTTCTAATCCCGATTTTGTGATCATTATTTTATTCATGTTTGATTGAATGGTTGAATGATGATTATTATTGATTTTGAATCACTAGAGTTGACCGTGATAGTTTTAAGCTTTTTAGATTAATTGTGAGCCTTCGGAACATAGGTTTCAATGCAAAAGGTTTTTATGTTCTTTTGATAATGTTCGATATATGTAAGAACAGGTTCGAAGGTCCAAGAACACGAATAACAGGCGGTGGCAAAACCAGCGGCACCGGCTGTGATTTTGGGATTATTAGGTCATAAATCGCAGTGGTTTTTTTATGATTTTGTGACAGGTTTTTCAATAGGTTTTTTGTAGGTTTCAAGACTAAAAAACAGCAGCAAAGTAAATTCGAAAAATAGCTAAAAGCCAGCACATAACAGCCTCGGCGACAGCGCCTCCGGCCCTTTTCGGTGTTTTTTTGAGATTTTTTAGAATTGTTTTTGAGAATTTTTTTACGCATAAAAAAGTAGAAAATTAGGGTTAAAAATAGGCCAAAAGTGGGAGAAAAATAGCCGCAAAAGGCGGCACAAAAATTGGCACAAGTGGCGGCGGTGGGCGGTGGCACCAGGGCTGTTTTGGGGGCTATTTTCGAGGCTTTTCGGGACTATTTTTGGGGCGTTCTTCTAGGATTCATGTATTTGTATATCAGCTCTAAAAATAGTAGGAAATGGAAGTCGAAACGATCACAGAACGAGGGAGAAACGACAACGGCAATGGCAGCGCTATAGGCGGCGATGGCACAACCCCTTCGGGGCCTTTCAAAAGCTGTTTTCGGGACTGGTTTTGATCTGATTTTTTGACAAAAAAATAGTATTTTTTGTAAGCTATTTTTTATTAAAAAAATTGGGACAAAAACGGACTTCGAAGGAGGCGACAAAAGCCGCAGTAAGCAGCGGCGCCGGTATGGCCAGCGGTGGCTGCTGGTTTTAGGCTGGTGGTGGCCGATTGTTTTGTAGGATTGGTATACTGAAAATCATATTTATAGTAATTTATTTTATTAATTTTTTATTTTAAGAGAATATTTTTGAGCAATGTATGTGTATCATTTCTTTAATGTTATGCATGGATGTCTGATATTCTGTATAGTATTTAATCTGGTGTGTAGGGTACGGCTTACACACAGAAGATTAGATTTTAGGTTCTTGCAAAATATAAGTTTTATTTTCATAGTTTAGATGAAAATGGACATACCATCGGTACGACTGTAGCACAGAGTTTTAGTAGGCATGTCTTGGTTACGGTGAACAAATAATAGCATCGTCTATTGTTCTGATTCTCTGTGCTAGTACACTTTGTGTGTATTGAATGGGATATTTGGGATAATTAATTTTTTACTGACTATATAAATTAATTCACACCCAAAGATTATTATGAATAGTGCTTATCATCTTAATCCTGAAATAATTATTGATTTGTATATACTTAATATTCGTTGCTTTAATTCATTAGAATGTGCGATTTTATACGGGTCTATATTCCCAGTGAGTTAGATAGCGATATTATTTATATAAAAATTATTAATTATTGACCGAATTCACGTTCCGAAAGATTGAGATTGACGATATCCCCTTAAGGAAGCTTATAAGTTTTGATCGGGCCAAACCCTGGAGGTGGATTTGATTATTCGGCAGTCAAATAAGTTAAGAGAAAGGGTTTAAGGAATATCAAAATGCCGATTAACTTAAATTGTCAGTAATTAAATTTAATTGGCGGATATCGAGAATCTTAACATTGGGAGAAATGATAAGCATTTAATAACTTGAGCTCAATGCAAAAAGGTCTTGAGATTATGGGTCAGAATGCAATTATAGTTCTTCAGTGGCGTGAATTGTAATTCAGTATTTTATGAAAATTATAGAAACTGCTGTATCTTTCCATAATTGCAAAAATCGTAGGTAGGGTCTGTGTTCCACTGGAAGTCTTACTCATAATTACTCCTCAGGTCACTACTGTAGCCCTATATATATGTGGGTAGGCTGAACCAGTTATATATCATAATATCATATTTTGTCTTTCAAGACGAAAGATATATGGGTTCTGCCGGTACGAGTTCTCGATAGTCCGTAGCCCACACTACGTTCGAGAATCGTGTAAGGAAATACAGCAAAAGATCTGACAAGAGTTTCAACTCGAAATCAAATCGTAGTTGAATAATCGATCGATAAAATGTATTCTTCTAAATTAACTTTGGTTGCACGGGTTTTATTTTGATCGTTCAACATCAAAAGTTTTATCTGGAACCCGTTTCGGCGTTCGCCCGTCCAGTTAATTTTTTATCGAAAATCGTTTGCAAAAATAATGATCTTGACAGTTTTGCCTCCAACAACTGGTATCAAAGCCATTTTCTTTTTTATTTACGGTTATCGGGGTCGGATAGTTTTAGAACTGTTGCTAACTTTATTTTGCATACGTTTTAAATCCCAATTTTATGATCATAATTTATTTTCATGTTTGATTGAATGCGTTGATGATGATTAATTATTTTTTTTAACCATGAGGGTTGATCGTTGTAGATTGATTGTGAACTCTACGGAGGCATAGAATCAATATAAAAATTATTATTTTTCGATGTCTAGTTCTTGTTTTTTTTTTGATTTTATGTGATCGAAAAGCAATATAAAAAGAATGAAGAACAAGTGAAAGAACGAAGGCGGCGGCAACCGGCAGTGGTTCTGGCGTTTGCTTTGTAATTTTTTTTATTCTCCAGATTTTTTTTCCTCGATTTTATAAAAAAAGAAAAGGAAAGCAAACAGCCGCCGTAGCAGCCAAACACTACCTTGGGCAGTGGCGCAAACAGAAGCAGCAGTTCAAGCCAAACGCAGCAATCAGTTTCGGCAACTCCAAATAGCTAGATTCCAAACAACGGGCGCAAGCCGCCGGTTCACAAAACAGGCACTGATTTCAAACGCACACTATTTCGATGCAAGATGCAAAGTCCAAAACAGCGCCCAAACAAGGAAGTCTGATTGATTTCCACGCAGTGGAAATTATAAGCACAGCCCCTAATTTTCACGCTGCAGATTTTTTTTTCCAAACAAAAAGAAGAAGCAACGGTTCCCAGCAGTAGCGGCAAAGAGGATTCCAAACACTGGGCCCAAAATTTGGCAAAATTCCAAAAACAGTAGTATTTTCAAAACTGTTTTCCAAATCAACGGAACAGGTTTCCTGCGCAAATCCTCAAGAGCGCTGTTTTCCGAAACTATTTGGAGCAAATCCAAACCAGTGATACATGGGAATTGGAATTATCCAGTAACCAAATGTAGTGGAATTCTGCAGCAACGGAAAGATTTGCAGTTTATCTTTTAAAACAGGAGACTGAAACTCTTTAGAATTTCGGATGGATCATAAAATCAGGATATATTTATCTTGTATTTAATTTAATTTTTTTATTGACTGCGTGAATGATAAATATTGATTTTATTTATTTTGTTAATTTAATTAATTCAAAATTTTGATTTTAATTAAAATATTTTGTAATAAAAAATAAAATTAAGTTTTTTAATTAATTAATTAATTAAATAAAAATACTTTATATATTTTATTTTTTTACAAAATATCACGTTTGAGATGATTTTTTTTAATCGGATATCTTGAAAAATCGTGAGAATTTATTCTAGAATTTGAATTAATTAAATAAAAAATATTTAATTAAAAGAAATTATTATTTTTCAAAAAATGTGAAACAAAAATTAAATAAATAAATAACTTTAATCATTATCTTAGCTGAAAAATTACAGAAAAAACTGTGCATTTATTACATTTTATTTGTTACGCATTTAAACACGAAAAGATGGTTTGGCGAATCAGAATCTTTAGAATCGTGTACACAGAAAGATATTTAATTCTTTCAAATCGTGCGTTTTTCAAAATTAATTAATTTATTTTAATTAAACGAATTTTTATAACCCTAAAAATATTTTTAAAATCTAAGTGTGAGAGGGAATTTATTTACAAATAAATCTTACGGTCTCCATTACCAGTTTGTAAGCAATGCAATTAAACCCTGCATGTTGACAGTAAGGCTTTCCTCCCCATCGAATAGATTAATTGTGGTATCGCCAGTACAAACCTTCATTAGGGATAATTCTGGATAATTGTTAGTGTCAATCACTTCTCCATCTGAAGAATTCATTGCGAAGCGATTGATTTTGGGATTAGGTGTTGGTTAACACTTAGCTATATATAATAGTATCTTCTCTATCTGAGTTATTGCTATTATATACTGGACCGAAGCAATGTCAGCTAGTTAATTTTACTTGACATGATCAGTTGCCTATATAGTAAAATTAAAAAGAATTGGTCTATCTGGTCTTATGATAGATAGTAGACGTCTACCCATCGTGGCATGCTATTCTCAAGTTACCAGGTTGCTAGCGAATTAATTTTGAAATGATAGAGAGAACCAAGTTAAAATGAATTTAAAGTTTTTACTCATCATAATTAACGGTAGTTTTAATTATATGATTCTCATTATTAAAATGGCTTTCAACTCACTAGCTTCCATTCTCAAAGAAAATAAACTTACGGGACCAAACTATGTTGACTGGAAACGGAACTTGGACATTGTATTAACTGCTGAAGATTACAAGTTTGTTTTAACTGAGATATGTCCACGAGTACCTGATGAGGGGGCTACCGAAAGGGAAATCCAGGCCCATCAGAAGTGGCAAAAAGCTGATCAGATGACTCGCTGTTATATTTCGGCTTCAATGTCAAATATTTTGCAGCATTAGCATCAGTCTATGTCCAGTGCCTATGACATGATGATGAACCTCAAAGAAATGTTTGGAAATCAAAATCTTGCTGCTAGGCAGGTGGCCATGAGATCTCTAATAAATTCAAACATGGCTGAAGGTACACTAGTTAGGGATCATGTTCTAAAGATAATAAGTCTCCTAAATGAACTAGAGATCCTTGGAGCTGAAATTGATGGAAAAACCCAAGTCAATATCATACTCCAGTCACTGCCTGAAAGTTTTAAGAAATTATGCCTGAACTATTCTATGAATAAGCTTAGCTACTCACTGGCAGAACTTCTTAAGGAACTTCAAGCAGCCGATGGTGTTCTTAGGAAGCCGGGTTTTGTGTATGTGGCTGAGAAGGGTTCTTCCTCTAAATCGAAAGGTAAAAAGAAGAAAAATATTCAGACATAGTGAAACACAAGTCTAAAAGCAGTTAAGGGACCAAAAGCTTGTGTGAAGAAGCCGAAAGCCAAGTGCTATCACTATAACCAGTTTGGGCATTGGAAAAAAGCTGTGTCAAGTTTTTCTCAGTAAGCAGAACAAATAAGGTAATTTCTGTTCACTGGTTGTTGAAACATGTTTAGTGGTGTTATCTACTGGTACCTGATGTGTAGATACGGGAGCCACTAATCATGTTTACAATTCTTTGCAGGGGTTTCAGGAAATCAAGCAGCTCAGTGATGGAAAAGTTTACCTACACATGGGCAATAATACAAGGGTGGCAGCAGTTGTAGTAGAAGATGTCACTCTCAGTTTTAGTAGAGATATGATACTACTTCTAAAAGATTGTCTTTATGTACCTTCGATTAGAAGAAATTTAATTTTAGTTTCGAGTTTAATAAAAGATAAATATTCTGTTCATTTTGGTGACTCTGTCATTGTGAAGAAAAATAAACAATTTACTTGTCCTGGTATATTAGTGGATAATCTGTATGCCGTATCTCCTATCTCTCATACACTACAACTAACTGAAGTAAATAATACATCTATATTACCATATAAGAGAAAGTTTCCTTCTTTAATGAACCAAACGTTTTTTTGGCACTTACGCTTAGATCATATTAATCTAAAAAGTATAAATAGACTGGTAGCAGATGGACCTTTGAGTTCATTGAAAGTGGAGGCACTTCTAATCTGTGAATCTTGCTTAGAGGGTAAGATGACCAAGAGGCCATTTTTCGGCTAAAGGTTATAGAGTTAAAGAACCGTTGGTGCTGGTTCATTCTAATGTGTGTGGTCCTATGACAATACGGGCTAGAGGTGGCTTTGAGTACTTCGTTAGTTTCATTGATGACTACTCAAGGTATGGATACATGTACCTAATGCACCGTAAGTCTGAATGCTTTGAGAAACTCAAACAATTCAAGGCGGAGGCAGAGAAGCGTCTGGGTAAAAGTATCAAATCACTACGATCTGATCGAGGTGAGAAATACCTCTTTGGAGAGTTTAAGAACTACATGTCAGCAGAGGGGATTACATCCCAATTAACTGCACCTGGCACTTCACAGCAGAAAGAAGGAATAAGACTCTTATGGAGATGGTAAGGTCAATGATGAGTTATTCAAGTTTACCCGATTCGTTTTGGGGGTTCACTTTAGAGATAGCAGCTTACATTCTGAACTTGGTATCTTCTAAGTCAGTACCTTCTACTCTGACAGAATTATGAACCGGACATAAGCCTAGTCTGAAATATATTCGAATTTGGAAGTGTCCAGCACATGTATTGAAAGGGAACACGGATAAGTTGGAACCGATGATGAAAGTTTGTTTCTTTATGGGGTATCCCAAGGGAACGAATGGTGGTCTATTTTATAATTCTAAGGATCAGAAAGTCATTGTTAGCACCAATACCCGATTATTAGAAGATGATTATATTATGGATCATATGCCCAATAGCAAAATTGTTCTAGAAGAAATAAGAGGAAATACCAGTAGAACGGAAGAGAAACCACAAGTCACTGATATTCCATTATCTCGTCATAGTGAGACGATTATCAGGACATGTGCAAATCAAGAACAGGGTGCTGATGCATAGGATTCAGATTCTGCACAACCTGTTACTACTAGTACACAAACACAGGTGGTGCCTTGTCGTAGTGGGGCGGTTGTTTATCAACCTGATCGGTATATGTTCTCCGGAGAGTCGTATAACAAGATCTTAGCATAACTAGATTTCGAGCCCTATAACTACACTAAAGCACTACAAGATAAAGATGTAGATGTTTGGCAAAGGGTTATGAATTCAGAGATGGAATCTATATATTTCAATTAGGTCTGGGAACTTGTAGAATCACACGAAGGGATAAAATCCATTGGATGCAAGTGGATCTACAAGAAAAAGAGAAGAGTAGATAGGAAAATTGAAACCTTCAAAGCTAGGCTTGTTGCTAAAGGATTCACTCGGAAATAAGGGATCGATTATGAGAAAACATTTTCGTCGGTAGCCATGCTTAAGTCTATTCGGATTCTCTTATCTATTGCCGCTCATTTTGATTATGAAATCTGGAAAATGGACGTCAAGACAGCTTTTCTTAACGAAAGTCTTGACTAGTGTATCTATATGATACAACCAGACGGATTCATTGTAAAGGGCCAGGAACACATGTTGTGTAAGCTTAAGAGATCCATTTATGGACATAAACAGGCATCGAGGTCTTGGAATACTCGGTTTGATCAAATCATTAAGTCTTATGGTTTTGATCAAAGCCCATATGAGTCTTGTGTGTACGAGAATCATGACAGAAGCTTGGTGATCTTTCTAGTACTTTATATAGACGATATCTTGCTCATTGGAAATGATGTTGGGGTATTATCTATAGCTAAAGTATGGTTATCTGGATAGTTCGATATGAAGGACTTAGGAGAAGCTAGTCACATCCTTTGAATCAAGCTTATGCGAGATCAAAAAAAATGATGTTGGGCTTATCACAAGTAAAAAATATCGATGATATCCTTACTCGTTTTAGCATGCAGAATTCCAAGAAAAAGTTTTTTCCTTTCAAGCATGGAATCACTCTATCCAAGGATTAGTGTCCTAAGACACCTGATGAGATAGAGAAGATGAAGGTGGTTCCTTATACTTCGACAGTAGGAAGCCTCATATATTCTATGCTTTGCACTAGACACGACATCTACTTTATCGTTAGCGTGGTTAACAAATATCAGTCTAACCCAAGGCAGAAGTATTGGACTACGATAGAGAATATAATCAAGTACCTGAAAAGGACTAAGGATTATATGTTGATTTACCAAGCAGACAGTCTAGTACCTTTGGGGTACACACACTCAAATTTTCAGTCAGACATAGAGCTTGCATCAGGAGACAACGTTGCAGATCTTTTACAAAGAGCCTACCGACTAAGACTTTTCATAGTCATGTAAAGGCCATGCGAGTCAGATGTATAGCAGCATAATTTTTTTTGTTTTTTTGGGTAGTTAAATAGAGAAGGGGGAGACCCTAGGGTTTGAACCCTGGGGGTAGATGGGGCACTTGGTAGCTCTGGCCATTGAGCTAACCACCACATCTAGCAGCATGGTTTTGAGTATAAGTGGGAGATTGTTAGGGTTGGTATACTGAAAATCATATTTTTAGTATTTTATTTTATTAATTTTTTATTTTATGAGAAGCTTTATGAGCAATGTATGTGTATCATTTCTTTAATGTTATGCATGGATGCCCAATATTCTGTATAGTATTTAATCAGGTGTGTAGAGTACGGCTTACACAAAAAAGATTAAATTTTAGGTTCTTACAGAATATAAATTTTATGTTCACAGTTTAGATGAAAATGGACATACCATCGGTACGACTGTAATACAGAGTTTTAGTAGGCATGTCCTTGTTACGGAGAACAGATAATAGCATCGTCTATTATTTCGACTCTCTATACTAGTACACTTTGTGTGTATTGAACATAACATTTGGGGTAATTAATTTTATACTAACTATATAAATTAATTCACACCCCAAAGTTATTATGAATAGTGCTTATCCTCTTAATCATGAAATAATTATTGACTTGCATATATTTAATATTCGTTGTTTTGATTCATTAGATAGTGCGATCTTATATGAGTCTATATTTCTGGTGAGTTAGATAACGGTATTATTTATATAAAAAATATTAATTATTGACGGAATCCACATCCCGAAAGATCGGGATTGACGATACCCCCTTAAGGAAGTTTATTAGTTTTGACTGGGCCAAATTCTGCAGGTGGATTTGATTATCCGGTGGTCAAATAAGTTAAGCGAAAGGGCTTAAGAAATATTAAGATACCGATTAAATTAAATTATCAGTAATTAAATTTAATTGGCGGGTATCGACAATTTTAACGTTGGGAGAAATGATATGCATTTAATAACAGGTGCTCAATGCAAGAAGGTCTTGAGATTATGGATCAGAGTGCAATTATAGTTCTTTAGAGGTGTGGACTGTAATTCAGTGTTTCATAAAAATTACAGAAACCGCTAGTAGGTGTCTGTGTTCCACCGGAAGTCTTACTCATAATTACTCCACAGGTCTTTGCTGTAGCCCTATATATATGCGGATACACTGAACCAATTATATATCATAACATCATATTTTATCTTTCAAGATGAAAGATATCTGGGTTCTGCCGGTATGAGTTTTCGATAATCTGTAACCCATACTACGTTTGAGAATCGCGTAAGGGAATACAATAGAAGATTTGACAGGAGCTTCAACTCAGAATCAAATCGTTGTTGAAAAATCGATTGACAAAAGGTATTTTTCTAAATTAACTTTGGTTGCACGGATTTTATTTTGATCGCTCAACGTCAAAAGTTTTATCTGAAACCTGTTTCGGCGTTTGCCCATCTAATTAATTTTTTACCAAAAATCATTTGCAAAAATAATGATTTTGGATGTTTTGCCTTCCACATGTTTTTCTGATATGGCTCGGGACGGTGATGTATTTATATAGTATTGCATCTTGAGGAATCTTAGTAGGATTTGGATGCCGCAAGCTGATTATGATAAGGATTAGAAAATTACAAGTTAATCTTTAAACATGATACTAAAACTCAATAAAGTTTCTATTTGATCATAAAATCGGGATATATATACATATCTTACATTTATATTTATTTAAACTGCATGGTTGATATATATCTGTTTTATTTATTTCTATTAATTTTAATTAATTTAAATTTTTTGATTTTAATTAAAATTTTTAAAAGAAAAATTAAATTAAAAATTTTAATTAACAAGTTTTAATTAAAAAGAAAAACTTTAGACATTTTATTTTTACAAAATAATACATTTAAGATGATTTTTTAATAAATCAGATATCTTGGATAAACGTAAAAATTAATTTCGAATTTTGAATTAATTAAAAGAAAAAATTTAATTTTAATAAATTATTATTTTTCAAAAAAATGTATAACTCACAAATAAAATAAAATTCTTGGTTTTTATTTAAAATTAATTTTTTAAATAAATAAAAATTTTAAAATATTTTATTTGTTCCACATTAAAACACATAAAGATGGTTTGAAAAAATCAGAATCTTTCGGATCGTGTAATTTTCAAAATTAATAAATTTATTTAATTAAATAGTGTTTTATAACCCTCAAAATTTCTTCTAAAAACTAAGTGAGAGAGGAAATTTATTTACAAATAAATTCTGCGATTTTCTTCACTAGTTCGTAGGTGATGTAATAAATTCTGCGTGTTGGTAGTAAGACTTTTCTCCCTATCAGACAGAATTAATTGCGGTATCGCCGGTATGAACATTCTCTAGAGATAATTCTGGATAATCGTTAGTGTAGATCACTTCTCCATCTGAAAGGTTTATTGCGAATCGATGGATTCAGGATTAGGTGGTAGTTAACGTTTAGCTGTAAATAATAGTATCCTCTCTATCTGAGTCACTGCTACTATTTACCAGACAAAAGCTACATTAGTTATTTAATTTTACTTAGCACGGTCTATTTCTTATATAGTAAAATTAATAAGAATTGACATGTCTGGACAAATAATAGCTAGTAGACGTCCTCCCATCGAGGCATGCTAGTCACATGGTACTAGGCTACTTGCAAATTTTTTCTTAAATGGTAAAGGGAACCAAATTTAAAATAAAATTCAAAATTTTTGCTTATCATAATTAATGATTTTTAATTATATGATTCTCAGATTTAAAATGGCTTTCAATCCACTTGCGACCATACTCAAAGAAAATAAACTAACGGGGCCAAATTATGTAGACTGGATAAGGAACTTGGATAATGTCTTAACTGCCAAGGACTACAAGTTTGTATTATCTGAGATTTGTCCACCAGTACCTGATGAGGGTGCGACCGAACAGAAAACCCGAACTTATCAGAAGTGACAGAAAACTGATCAGATGGTTTGTTATTACATTTTGGCTTCTGTGTAAAATGTGTTACAGTATCAACATCAGTCCATACCCAGTGCCTATAACATGATTATGAACCTCAAAGAAACGTTTAGGGATCAAAATTGTACTCCTAGGCAAGTTGCCATGAAATTTTTAATGAATACAAACATGACTGAAGGCACCCCAGCTTGAGATCATGTTCTGAAGATGGTCAGTCTTCTGAATAAACTAAAAATCCTAAGAGCTGAGATTGACAGGAAAACCCAGGTCGATATCATATTCCAATCACTACCTGATAGCTTTGAACAGTTCTGCCTGAATTATTCCATGAATAAGCTCAGCTTTTCATTGGGAGAACTTCTTAAAGAACTTCAAGCAGTTGAGAGTGTTCGTAGGAAGCCAGGTAGTGTACATGTGGCTAAGAAAGTTTTCTCTAAGCCAAAAGGCATGAAGAAGAAAAATGTTCAAAAATAGGGAGGCACAAGTCCAAAAGCAGTTAAGGGGCTAAAAGTTGGTGTGAAGAAATCGAGAGGCAAGTGCTATCATTGTAACCGGTTGGTGAATTAGAAAAGGCAGTGTTCCATTTTTCTTTGTAAACAGAACAAGCAAGGTAATTTCTGTTCACTAGTGGTTGAAATATGTTTAGTGGTGTTATCTACCAGTACCTGATGTGTAGATATGGGAGCCACTAATCATGTGTGTAATTTTTTGCAGGGATTCTAAGAAATCAGGTAGTTCAGTGATGGGGAGATTTACCTACATATGGGCAATAATACCAGCGTGGCAGCAGTTGCAGTAGAAGATGTCACCATCAGGTTTAGTAGAAATAGGATTTTACTTTTAAAAAATTGTGTTTATGTATCTTCTATTAAAAGAATTTAATTTTAGTTTCTAATTTAATAAAAAATAAATATTTTATTCATTTTAATGACTCAGTGGTTATTAAAAAAATAAACGTTTTATTTGTTTTAGTGCATTGGTGGATGATCTGTATGTTATATCTCATATCTCTCCTACACTGCAACTAACTAAATTGAATAACACGTCTAATTTATCATATAAAATAAAGGATCCTTCTTTAATGAACCAAATATTTTTTTAGCACTTACGCTTGGGTCATATAAATCTAAAAATGATAAATAAACTGATAGAAGATAAACCATTAAGTTCATTGAAAGTAAAGGCACTTCCAGTTTGTGAGTCCTACTTAGAGCGTAAGATGACGAAGATACCTTTTTTGGCCAAAGGCTATAGAGTTAAAGAACCGTTGGAACTGGTTCACTCTGATGTGTGTGGTGCTATGACTATCCAGGCTAGAGGTGACTTTGAGTACTTTGTAAGTTTCATTGATGACTACTCAAGGTATGGATACATTTACCTGATGCACCGTAAATCTGAATGCTTTGAGAAATTCAAAGAATTCAATGCAAAGGCAGAGCATCGTCTCGATAAAAGTATCAAATCACTACGATCCGATCGTGGTGGCAAGTACCCCTTTGGAGAGTTTAGGGACTACTTGTCGTCAGAAGAGATTATATCCCAGTTGAATACACCAGGCACTCCGCAGCAAAATGGTGTAACAGAAAGAATGAATAGGATTGTTATAGAAATGGTAAGGTCAATGAGGAGTTATTTAGAATTAACCGATTCGTTTTGGGAATTTGCATTAGAGACATCGACTTATATTCTAAACTTGGTACCTTCTAAGTCAGTACCTTCTACTCCTATAAAATTGTGGACCAGGCACAAGCCTAATCTAAGACATATTTGAATTTGGGGGTGTCCAGCAGATGTGCTGAAAGGGAATGCAGGTAAATTTGAACCGATGACAGAAGTCTGTTTCTTTGTCGGGTATCCCAAGGGAAGGAAGGGTGATTTATTTTATAATCCTAAGGATCAGAAGGTCATTGTTAGCTCCAATGTCCGATTCTTGGAAGAGAATTATATTATGAACCATAAGCCCAAAAGTAAAATTGTTCTAGAAGAATTGAGAGAAAATACTAGTAAAACGGAAGAGGAACCAAAAGTCACTGATATCTTATTGCCTCATTGTCATGGGAGGAATATTGGGACATGTGCAAATCCTAAACCAGATCAGAGTGCTACCATTTACATGCCAAATGAGCATGTGGGTAATAGTGCACATGGTTCAGATTTTGCACGACGCGTTACTGCTAGTACACAGACACAAGTAGTGTCTCGTCATAGTGGGAGGGTTGTTCATCAACCCAATCGGTATATATTCTTGGGAGAGTCTTTTGATAAGATTTCGGTAGAACTGGATGCTGAACCATGTAAGTATAATGAAACACTCCAAGATAAAGATGCAGATCTTTGGCAAAAGGATATGAATTCAAAAATGAAATCTATGTATTCTAATAAGTACTAGGAACTTGTAGAACCACCTGAATGGATAAAACCCATCGGATGCTAGTGGATCTATAAAAGGAAGAAAGGAGCAGACTTGTTGGTTAAAACCTTCAAAGCTAAGCTTGTTGCAAAAGGTTCACTTAGAAAGAAGGGAACGATTATGAGAAAGCCTTTTCGCCAGTAGCCATACTTAAGTCTATCTGGATTCTCTTATCCATTGCGGCTCATTTCAATTACGAATTTTGACAAATGGATGTTAAAATAGCTTTCCTTAACGGAAGTTTTAACAAGTGTATCTATATGGTGCAACCAGACGGTTTCATAGCAAAGTGCTAGGAGCACATGTTGTGGAAGCTTAAGAGGTCCATTTATAGACTTAAGCAGGCATCAAGGTCTTGGAATACTCGGTTTGATCAAACTATAAAGTCTTATGGTTTTGATCAAAGTCTAGATGAGTCCTATGTGTACAAGAAGCATGATAGAAGCATGGTGGTCTTTCTAGTATTTTATGTAGATGATTCCTTGCTCATCAAAAACGATATAAGGGGTGTTAACTTCAGTAAAAGTATGATTATCTGGGCAGTTCGATATGAAGGATTTGGGAGAAGGCAGTCACATATTCGGGATCAAGCTTTTGCGAGATCGAAAACAATAGATGTTAGGCTTATCACAAGCAAAGTATATCGGGGACATCCTTGCTCGTTTTAGCATGTAGGATTCCAAAAAAGGGTTTTTTCCTTTCAAGTATAGAATCACTATATCCAATGATCAGTGTTCTAAGACACCTAATGAGATAGAGAAGATGAAGGCAGTTTCTTTTGCTTCGGTAGTAAGAAGCCTAATGTATGCTATGTTTTGTACTAAACCTGACATCTACTTTGTCATTAGCATGGTTAGTAGATATCAGTCTAACCCAGGATAAGAGCATTAGACTGCAGTAAAGAATATATAATCAAGTACCTAAAAAGGACTAGGGATTATATGTTGGTTTACAAGATAGATAGTCTAGTAACGTTGCGATACACATACTTGGACTTTCAATTGGACAAATATTCTCGTAAGTCTACCTCAGGATATATGTTTACCTTGGAAGGTGGAGCTATAAGTTGGAGGAGTATCAAGCAGTCCTACATTACTAATTCCACCATGGAGGCTGAGTACGTGGCAGCTTCGGAAGCAGCCAATGAGGCCGTTTGGCTCAAGAACTTCCTGCTAGATCTAGAGGTGGTGCCTTCAGTTCAGTCGGCCATTACACTTTATTGTGACAATAGCCGAGCGGTTGCAAACTCGAAGGAGCTAATAGTCCACAAGAAAGGAAAGCACATTGAGCGTAAGTATCACCTAATACGAGAAATTGTACAGAGGGGTGATGTTGCTGTGATCAAGATTGCATCTGAAAACAACCTTGTAGATCCTTTTACAAAGAGCCTATCAGCTAAGACTTTTGACAGTTATGTAGAGGGCATGGGAGTCAGATGTTTGGCAGTATAGTTTTGAGAATAAGTGAGAGATTATTATGGTTGTATACTAAAAATCATAGATTTTGTTGGTTTTAGTATTTAATTTTATTTTTAATAAAATTATTTTTTCATTTTATGAGAATTTTAATGAGTAATGAATGTAATATCATTATTATTTGCGTATATTTGATATTCGTTATTTTGATTCATTAGAGGGTGCGATCTTTTATGGGTTAATAGTTTCGGTGAGTTGAATAGCAGTATTAACTATATGATGAATATTAATTATTGACGAAATCTACATCCTGATTGTTCAGGATTGACAATACCCTCTTAAGAAAGCTTATAAGTTTTGATTGGACCAAACCCTGCAGGTGAATTTAATTATCCAACTGTCAAATAAGTTAAGAAGAAAGGCTTAAGAAAATTTTAAATATGCCGGTTAAATTTAATTGGTGGGTACCAGGAATCTTAACGTGGGGAGATGAGTCAAGCATTTAATAACATGAGCTCAAATAATCGATTTTGAGAATGTGGCTGGGAGTGTAATTACGATTCTTTAGTAATATGAATTGTAATTTAAGTTTTTATGAAATTACCACAGAGGCAGGTGGGTTTTCATAATTACATTAGAAGCCCAAGTTATATTTACTCCACAGGTCCCTACTGTAGCCCTATATATATGCGGTTATGCTAAACCCTAATCATAAGTCGTCTTTTAATACTAGGGTTTCCACGTAAACCTAAAGTTGATTAGTTTAGTAGGTTCTAGTTCACGAAGGATCATATCCCACCATACGTTCGTGATACGCATTGGGAATACAATAGAAGACTTAACCGGGGCTTTAACTCGAAAAATTCACATTCGTAGTTGTTACAGTAATCGAAATCATTCTACCAGATTTTGAAAGGTATAATCTCGAATCTACCTTTAGGAGTACAGATTTTAATTTGATCATTCGACATCAAAAAATTTTTAATTAGAGCATGTTTTGGCGATTGCCCGTCCATTGTTTTTTATCATAAAAATCATATTGAAATCAATGATCTTGGCAGTTTGCCTCCAACACCGAGAACACTTCAAAGCGTTCTCCATACAAACAATGCCTTCTGGTCTTTAGAGCAAAGACCATTACCGCAAGCTCTAAGTCGTGGGTAAGATAGTTCTTTTCATGAGTCTTCAACTACCTCAATCCATAGGCAATTACTCTGCCTTGTTGCATAACACGCAACCCAACCCCTCATGCAACACATTGCAATAAATGACATAACCAAATTCTCTCCCCGGCACGTTAGAATAGGTGCACTACTCAGCCTCCTTCAATGTCTGGAAGGCGAGCTCACAACCGTCGTTCCGCACGAATTTATTCCCTTTTCTAGTAGGGCGTGTTATAGGTGCTGCAAGCCTAGAGAAGTCCTTCATGAACCAACGATAGTAACCTTCTAAGCCTAGGAAACTCCGAATCTCAAATATGTTCTTCGATCTCTCCTAATTCATCACCACTTCTATCTTTGAAGAATCCACCGCCACCCCATTTCCCAAAACCACATGCCCCAAAAACATAACCACGGGCAACTAGAATTCACACTTGTCATACTTGGCATATAGGCAATGTCCCTGTAACAACTATAGATCAATCTGAAGGTCCTCCTCATATGCCTCCTCCGATGGTGAATAAATAAGGATGTCATCCACAAATACTACAATAAATCGATTGAGGTATGGGTGAAAAATATAATTCATAAGGTCCATGAATGTTGTCGGCGCATTAGTCAATCCGAATGGCATGACTAGAAACTCAAAGTGCTTATAACGGGTGCAAAAGGCCATATTCGGAATATCCTCCTCCTTGATTCTCAACTGATGGTAACCCGACCTTAAATCGATCTTCGAGAAGCAACACAAATCCTTCAATTGGTCAAACAAGTGGTCAATACAGGGCATAGGGTACTTGTTCTTAATGGTCACGTGATTCAACTTATGGTAATTGATACATAGACGCAAGGACCCATCCTTCTTCTTCACAAACAACGCAGGTGCTCCCTAAAGCGATAAACTAGGGCGGATAAAACCCTTATCCAACAATTCTTAGACATGCACCTTTAACTCTTGTAATTTGGCCGGTGCAAAATAATATGAAGGCATGAAGATGGGGGCAGTCCCCAAGATGAGGTCAATGGAGAACTCTACTTCCCACCGTGGTTGAAGCTTAAATAAATCATGTGGAAAGACATCTAAAAACTAGAAAACCACGGGAGAAAGCTCCCCACGAGTAGAGTTAATCTCATTTATAGATAAGGCAGAGAAAAGGAGGCTAAGGCTACCACGGTCCCGTGAACTATGATGTCTAGGAACTAAACCATCGTCCTGATCGCCTACAAAATAAAAAAGAGTCTCCCTCTAGTGTGCAAATAATCACTCGGCGTCGGTTGCAATCGATGAAGGTGCGAAAGGTGATCAACCAATCCATCCCTAGAATGATATCAAACTAGGCCATATCGAGCAGAAGAAAATCAAACACTAGACGGCGGTTGGCAATCTCCATCTCATAAGCTCTACACACATTTCTCAATACTGTAGTCCCACCAATCGGTGTCTCTACACACAAGGTACTGCCCAACATATCTATCTCTAGCCCCAATGTAGATGCAAATACAGATGAGATGAATGAATACGATGCTCCCGTGTCTACAAGAACACTCGCCCAAGAATGGTACACTAGGAAGGTACCTCGAATGATCAACGGACTAGCCACAACATCTGACACGATAAGTGCCACTAAAGTGCTCAGCTCCACGAGGGTATATACTCGCCCCTAGTTCCCCTGGCTTTACCCACTGCTTTTCCTAGCTCCTAGTTATCTTATTAACTGGGTAAAAGTAGTCCCTCTTGCGATCCTCGTTGACTACACTCCCGACTACTGCTGTGATTAGCCGTAGCCCTATCATCCTTGCGACGCCTAACCTGGATGTGCCTTTGAGGCACTCTAGACATTCCCTCCCTAAGGGAAATCCCGATATATGTGATCTGTCTAACCACACTTAAAACACAAAAAATGGGGTCCTTCATTAAGTCTGACCCTACTGCTACCCCCTCTGTGTGCACTCCCTAGCACGATGCCCCTGCTATCTACATGTGAAGCACACCATCTCTTGATGTTCGAAACGTCCAGATGAACCCATAAATGGTGCAGGTACCGACCATGGTTGTGGCTGAGATTCCATAGGATAAGAACTTGACCCTTTAGATTTTTCTCTCTTTAACTGGCGCCCCTCTAACTGCGCACAAGAACTCCCTGGATGTTACTTGCTATCCCTAATCTTACGAGTCTCTGCCATAGCATTCTCGACCCTAATAGCTATCTCTACCAACTCTATATAGACCCGAGAGCCCAAAGTTATAATTTTGTCCTTGAAAGGGGGTCGAAGACACTGCTCAAATCGTTTGGTGCACAACTCCTCCATTGCCACCATCTCGGGTGCAAATCGCTACAGACTCGCAAACTTGCCCGCGTACTGGACCACATTCAAGTTCCCTTGAATGAGGGAGAGGAACTCCTCCCTATAAGTATCTCTCGATGACCTTGGGAAATACTTCTCCAAAAAGACCCTGGTGAAAGCGGCCCACGTACCCTCCGCGGTTGTTTTGGCAAACTTCTATCACTCTCTCGCGTCTTCCCTAAGTTGAAACGCTGCCAACTTTACCCTTATCTCATCTTTCATGATCTCTAGTGTGTCGAAGATGGTGGTGGTCACCTTTAACCATTCTGTGGCCACTTTGGGATCCAGTTCACTAGAAAAGGTCGGAGGGTCCAACTGTCAAAATTTTCTCATCGCCATTGTAGCCCTTGGCTCAAGAGATCTTGCTCCTCCCCTAGCCGCCTTGGCTAAAGCTCTCATCGTAGTGAGCATCTCTTGAATCACGTTAACACCGCCTGCTTGGTCCTACAGGGCGTGCATGTCCCCTTCTTTTGGACCGTGGACATAAGCGCGACCTCGGCCGCGACCTAGGTCTCTACTTTATCTCGGTAACATCGCGCTATATAAGAAAAGATAAGAGAAGATATCAATAATGAGGTCAAAGCCAATCCATCTCTCATAAACAACATTATTCTTCATTAAACTACCATGTAACACGTACTATCATATCAACATGTCTCACATAATGAGGAAGACTAATCGAAATGACACATCAATTTAGGCAACTAGTTTGGATCTCTTGTTAGAATGGACGTCGCTCAAACGCCTTTCTAACTCGAACCCTAAACTAGTCGATTGGATGCCCAAGGGTAAGATGTATCATCCTAAGATTCAACCTCCATACTCAAATAACACATAAAATACAAACATGAAGCCACCTCAAAGATATCTTACGCAAATACACCAATACATGAATGTCACACATGAATGCAAACTCACACGCAATGGATCAACCTATCCCACGGCACCTAGGTATTTGAATCTAGAGCTGTGATACTAATCTGTCATGCCTTCAACTCTAAGGCACATGAACCAACCCCAACGAATTGAAAAAGAGAAAGTTTTTTTTAACAAATTTAGGTTGTAGGTGTAGGGAACTAAATCCCAGAAAACTAAGATGGTGCATACGAATCGAATCAAATATGACGCGACACAGGATCTACAGCATACCCAGAAATAACTGTGCGGTGTTAAACCATTCGGACGGACGGCAAAACCATCTGGACGAAATTTGTGTGGGAAGAACAATATGAAACTCCAAATCCCAAAACAAAAACTCGGTACACCCACAAGGCGGAATAGGAATTATACCTGCTCGATCCCACTGAATTGATCACGTGTTTGTTCTTGAACTTGTATCCAAAGATCAACACGGTTGTAATCTGGCAATCTTTCCTCCGTTCAAATCTTCGGTTGTATTCCCAAATGTCGAAAACACGAAGTAAGTGTGGTTTTAGATCCTTTATGCTCCCAATCCTGCCTAGCTACATCTTTTTTTCTAGTTCTCACAAATACGTGGAAAATCTAAAAGACTGAATGAATGAATCATCTGGCTGCCAAGGTTATAACGGCATATAAATAGGCTACAGCAGGGACCTGTGAAGTAATAAGACATGGGCTTCCAATATAATTACGAAATCCAGTCTCAATCTAGAAGTAATTTCATAAAAAATAAATTATAATTCATTTCACTAAAGATTATTATAATTTCACTCTGTGGCAACGGAATTTTGGGTTTGTTTCAAAACGAAAATAGAGAATTCAAGAGTTAATTTAAAAATCTTTTAATACCTTGAAAACAAAAAAAATTTTAAAAATCCTTTTTTTATTGAAAAATGGAGTCACCACTTAATTTTTGAGAAAAATTAAGAAAAATAAAAATGGGCCACTGTTCTTCGAAAACTTTAACCAGAGAAAACAAAGATTCGAGTGCCAAGGTACGAATCGGGGAAGGCGTTAGGCACCATGTTCGCCCAACCATAAGGTTTCCCTCTACTAATTATCATTGGTTCTTTAATTTTGTTTCTCCAATGCATGCAAATATAGAAAATAGGAGTAAAGAGAAAACAACTAAAATCAAAAAATAAAAATACATAGCATAGATATATAGAATGCAAAACAAAGAATAAAAGATAATCTTGTATCCTAAGGCATGCAAATTCTAGCTAAAGGACATATGAAATGAGCCGCTGGTGGTATATAAAGCACTAAATCATTTTTGTGAAACTAACAAATCCTAATTATGTCAAAGTTAAACTAAGCATAACATGGATTCAAACGAAGGAGAAATAAACCTACAAAGTTCTAAGCCTTACATATGCTAATCTAAACTATAAATTGCAAACTAGAAACTTCAATCATAGCAAGACAAAATACTGTAAAAACACAATTAAGCTACTAGACCAAAATTAATCTACTGAAATGAAACAGAGGTGGCGACCGTAACATATAGATGTTACGGTTGCAAATACCTAAGGCCAGAAGGTTGCAGTCGTGAAGATCAGAATCACCCCCGCAAGCATGTCAGTGCATATTTGTCACGACCGCAATAAATGGACGTTGCGATCACAAGGAATTTGACCACTTTTTACTGAACAGTATACTGGTGTGCTGGGTACAGTATAGGCAGAGCATAATTGAGACTGTTTTAATTAAACTACAAATGAAAGTTAATCAAATTTTTTTAAAAAATTAACCATGTTCTTAATTCAATAACCCAAAAGTAATAGTCAAAGCAATTAAGTCTAGTGATATCAAAACTAAGGAATAAGTATACTCATGGTCTTAATAATCTAAGAATTGCTAATGAAACATGTGAATATTAAACCGAGTGATAGCAGTACTAAAGAAAAAGCATGCAATTTAGCAATTGAAATTCAAATTCAAAACCCGACTTCCCCACGGGGGTAGAAAATGTGAGGAAAAAAATGTCGAGGTTCCAACAGAATACCTGATACGCGACTATCTAAAGGGGTCCTCAAGTCGTGGAAAGTAAATTCATCGGCTCAATCCTCGATAGATAATCCAATTCGACTATCCAAGTCAAGCTCGAGCAGTAATATAAATTGGGGTGTGAGTCGGGAATGCGACAAAGTACCGACGTACTTAGAATAGCACTCGGTAAAGCATCAGTATATTGATGCAAGAAAATGGGTCCTTTGAAATCGTACCAAAGGTACGATTATATAAAGTATGTCAGCCAATGAGGTGTTCCCACGTTCAATGTTCAGATTGGGTTCACAAAGCTTGCGGTCTCCACCTTAAAAGGTTGTGACTGTGGGGATAAAGTTTGCGACTATCACGCCCCAAACTCTGGGTCACGTGAAACACCCATAACTACTATACATGCAACCCAACTGAGAATAAACTCTCAAAGTAAACCAACCATGCATTGTATATAAATGCCAAACGGCATATATTGCAAGGCTCCAACGCCAAAAGCTTATACTACACGGTTCCAACACCAAAAAAAACATGTTACAACATACATGTAACAGAAAGACAAAAAGAAAGACTAAAACTCTTCCGTTCCCAACCAGCCAACCCGAATCAACGTGCGTGATCGGTACCTAAAAATATTTTATCCCACACCGTGAGCCAAATCTAAGTAGAAACTAGACAAGCATGCAATATAAACAAAACATGCTAAGAAATTGAAGTTGAGTTTTAGACTCTCTTTCAAGCCATTAAAACAAATTTTCACATGCAAGGACAAGCGAGGATACAAACCATGTTTTGAATCACACACAGGAGTCTAGAAAAATAGTTGAAAAGGGTTTCTAGATCGCGATTCACATGACTCTTAAAACAATTTGAAAACTGGTATATCCGTCCTATAATGTAGTTCATTCAATCCATGTATCTTCTCGGACTTTCACCGATGTCAATGCATGTTTACGGACTTTTACCGAGGGACCGTATCCCTAGCCTTCACGAATTTTAACCGAAGGACCGCAGCCCTAACGAACACCTCTTTGCAGACTTGCACCGAGGAGCCGTAGCCCTATCAAATGCTTTTTTAACCGAAGGGTCGTAATCCTTCGGTTAAATAAGGATTATGGACTTTAACCGAAGGGTCGTAATCCTAACCTTATCTTCTCGGACTGAAACCGAAGGGTTGTAATCCTAACATAAACACTGTCAGCTAGAGCTAACATAACCATCTATCTCATTACACACACCTATGCATAACCTAATAGGATTTAAATGCATGAATCCACGTACTATCGCTACGTTTCACAAACCGCATCGCATGCCTATAAAACTCTGGGTTTTAAAGAATAAACCACGTTTCACATAACGATATCAAACCCATGTAATCCACTTACATATTCCGTACATAATAAACAGTTATAAATGTACAAAGCCAGTTATAAATGCACATAGCCATATAACCCAACATCCACTCAAATGATTCCCAACTGATATAGGAAGCTGCCACAACCCCGCTCGAGCGTATAACCACCGCTCGAGCAGTCCCCCTACCGACATACATCTCTGCCACTCCACCGCTCGAGCGGTCACCAACCGACTCAACACTCTGCCACCAGCCCGCACGAGCACACAACCACCGCTCGAGTGATCAACGCTAGGAGGAAACCTCAAACCAAGAAACAAAACCAAACCCCTGAACGCGACGATGCACTAACCACCGCACACACAACAATGCACTAACACCCCGCATGAAATGACCAACACCCTCTCTGTGACTTCAATTGACAGGACCCCATAGTCCAACCAACTAAAAATCACTAGAGGAGAGCAGTCGATCGAGCCCCATAACCCAATCGACTGAGAGGCCACCACACGATTCCTAAAGCCATCGCACAACCAACTGAACCCCAAAAGAATCCACAGGTATTTGAATCGATTAATTCCCATAAATTAATCAATTGAATACTGTAGGATGCCAAATGGAAACCAAATAACCAACAAACTCCCAAGGCCCTAACACGACCCAAACGGATTCACACACATCCAACACGGGCAACATAAACCCACAACACCTCCAAGAACACCACAACGCCCCACGGAACATGGAATTAGGTCAAAAAGGCCAACAAGGATGAAAAACAACTTGTTCCCAAACATTCGGCCAAAATGGGTGAAAAATAGTTTGGAAATCTTCACACACCTTCACTCTTTTGATCATAACTTTTTGTACAAAAAGATTTTTAAGATATGAGAGGTATCATTGGAAAGAGGACTTTCGGGGCTTCAATTTGAGTAGAAGAATGACCTAATTTCGAATCCAAACGAGGAAGATAACATCAAATCAAAATGGCCCTGCGCAGCTAGTCCGCTCGAGCGAGCTACCACCCGAGAAAAATCCAAATTTTCTGTTCTTGAGTGTTCTAAGCCCCCAAACACTCCAACACTCACTATGATGCGTCAAAACACCCTTAAACCTATCGATTAGCGTATATATAACACTCACGGACATACCAAAGCCCAAAACATCTAGAACCACTGAACGAAAAACCTCAAATCCCAGTTCCATCCACCGAAATCAACACAAAACCCCATTTTGAAACTAAAACCTGATTTTCTTGAAACAAAGTCAGATCTACAACAATCTAACCATAAAAAATGCACACGATTACACGTAGCACCCTTATAAGACATGAGAGTCTAGGATCCTACCTCGGTGAGTTAAAAACTCAACGCCTCAAACCACGTGCAAAATTGACTTTCGTTATAATCAAAATCTGATCGAATGGTTGCGTAGTCCTCGATGTTGATACCAAGAATCTGTAGTATGATCGTCGAAAATTGAGCCCGAGGCCTCCGAGAACTTAGAGAGAAGGCAGAGAGAAAAAATAGAGGAAACTTAGGAGTTAAGTTTTAAAAATATCTTTTAAAAATATATAACTCCATATATTTATGGGCCTCCAAAATATCTTTTTTTTAATTTTTCGAGAATCGCGCCACGACAGTCTACGCCCCCGGGAACCTACCCCGCATGCATATCTAAGCCCGATCATACATCAAAAGTAGAAAAAACATGCTCAAAGAAAACACGTAACGCGTGTCCGAAAACGCCAAAAAAAGAAAACGGGTTAAGGTCTCATAGCAACAGTTATAAACATTAGGGTTTTCAAGAGATTCATATTGCGGTCGCAACAACCAAACAAATGGTCGCGAAGTTCAAAGTTTACGATTGAATTGCTTGGGCGAGTAAACAACCAGGTCGCAAGGTTTTGAAGGTTGCGACTTTAAAGTTCAAAAGATGTGATCTTGTGGTTTGATTTCACCGATTACTGGACTTGGATTGCTTCCCGACGATCGTAAGGTTCAAAAATGGACGATTGACAACATCAAATGTTGCGGTCGCAAGGTTCAAGCGCCATAAAGGCCCCCTAGACACGCGTGGCAACCTTCATTCGCACTCTTTAGTCTCTCTCTCTAGCCTTTCTTTTCTCTCGAGCTCTTTCTTGACCTCCCAAGGTTTTCGGCTTGTTACTTAGCACTTCCTTAGTATCTCCTTCATTTTCTCCACATGGAGGGCCACGATCATGGTGATGACTTCTTTGGGGCGCAGTGAGGTCCTTCTACCTTTGACGGCTCTTCTCTCGGCACTATAGGAGGTTTCGGCTCCAGTGTTCCTGCTAGTGGGATCACTTCACCTCAGCCTTCCACTTATATGGGGGCTATGGACGTACTTGCGACCGAGGCTGAGTGGTCTTTACCTCGTGCTACTGAGGACCAGGACAGAGTAGTAAGGTCGGCTGCCACAGCACAGGCAGCTGCAAATCAGGCGGCAGCAGAGCAGGCAGCTACTAAGGCTAAGATTGCTGATTTCCTGGATCCCCATGCTAGTGAGGGGATCCACACTCCTTATGACCCTCATCACTACACTCTGGCTCATCACCGTCTAAAACCCAGTGAGATGAAGAGATACGAGCCCCCGGTTGGTAATGTCGATCCTGATCTTCTTCTCCACAAGCCCCAAGACCACCTCTCCTGCCATAACCATGTGGTAAGTCTTCTTTTCTTCTCTTTCAATTCAAAATATTAGAGCACACCTTATAGCTTTATATTTGAACATCAATGCATAATTAGGATCCCTTGTTACTTGAGATATCATGTATATGACTAAGAAACTTGTAATCAATTGCCCCAGTTATAATAACACAATCAAATTAATAACAAGAACTTATAATGGAAAAATGTAATTCAAACATATTGTTAACATTAAAAGGACAAACCTGGACATTGGACCGAGGACTAAGTAGATTACCTGAACAACTGGAGATTTTGGGACAAACACTTGGATGTTAGGGTTTAGAACATAGGTGCTTAAAAAACGGGGCATTAAAACATAGAGTTTCAAAACATAGATGCCTGAGAAGCAGGGCTTGGGGTGCTTGGGAAGTAGGGTTTTAGAGAACATATAGGTGTCTTAGGAAGAGGGCTTAGGGTGCTTGGGAAGCAAGGCTTTAGAAAACATATAAGAGCCTGCAGAGCAAGGCTTAGGATGTTATGGTTGGTATACTGAAAATCATATTTTTAGTATTTAATTTTATTTTAATAAAATTAATTTTTTCTTTTATGAGAATCTTTATGAGCAATGAATATATATTATTTTTTGTTATGCATGGATATCCAATATTCTGTATAGTGTTTTATCTGGTATGTAGAGTACGGCTTACACAAATTAGATCAGATTTTAGGTTTTAAAGAATATAAGTTTTATGTTCACAGTTTAGATAGAAATTAACATACCATCGGTACGACTATAGTATAGAGTTTTAGTAGGCCTGTCTTGGTTATGAGAAATAGATAATAGCGTCGTCTATTGTTCCAACTCTCTGTACTAGTACACTTTGTGTATATTGAACGGGACATTTGAGATAATTAATTTTATGCTGACTATATAAATTAATTCGTATCCCAAGGTTATTATGAATACTGTTTATCCACTTAATCTTGAAATAATTATTGATTTGCATATATTTAATATTCGTTATTATGATTTATTAGAGGATGCAATTTTATATAGGTTTATATGCTCGGTTAGTTGGATAACGGTATTAGTAATATGACAAATATTAATTATTAACGAAATTCACGTCCCGAAATATCGGAATTGACGATACCCCCTTAAGGAAGCATAAAAGTTTTGACCGACATAAATCTTGCAGGTGGATTTGATTATTCGGTGGTCAAATAAGTTAAGTGGAATGGCTTAAAGAATATCAAGATGCCAATTAAATTAAATTGTCAGTAATTAAACTTAATTGACAGGTATCGAGAATCTTAACGTGGGAAAAATGGTAAGCATTTAATAACAGAAGCTCAATGTTAGATAGTCTTGAGATTATGGGTCAGAGTGCAATTATAGTTCTTTAGTGGTGTGAACAGTAATTTAGTGTTTTATAGAAATTGTAGAACCCATTGCTAGTTTTCCATAATTGTAGATACCGCGATGAGGTTTGCTTAATTGTGAAAACCGCTTATACGTGTCTGTGTTCCACTGGAAGTCTTACTCATAATTACTCTCCAAATCCCTGCTGTAGCCCTATAACTATGCCGGTAGGTTGAACTAGTTTCATAACTTGTCTTCTAAGACTAATGCTGTCCAGGTTTTATCGGTACGAGTTCTCAGAGGATTATAGTCCACACTATATCTGGGAATCGTATAAGAGAATACAGTAGAAGATCTGATAGGAGCTTCAACTCGCATTCTTGATAGATTGAATCTGAGTTAAAGCTCCTACCAGATTTTTTACTGTATTACCTTATGCGATTCTTGAACGTATGGTGGGCTACAATCTATCAAGAATGCGTACCGGCAAAACCTGGACAGCTTTAGTCTTAGAAGACAAGTTACGAAACTGGTTCAGCCTACCTGCATATTTATAGGGCTACTGCAGAGACCTGTGAAGTAATTATGAGTAAGACTTTCAATGGAACACAGACACGTATTAGTAGTTTTCACAATTAAGTAAACCTCATACTGGTATCCGTAATTATGAAAAACTAGCAGTGCTTTCTGCAATTTTTATAAAACACTGAATTAAAGTTTACACCACTAAAGAACTATAATTGCACTCTGATCCATAATCTCAAGACCATCTAGCATTTAGCTCATGTTATTAAATGCTTAACATTTCTCCCTACGTTAAGATTCTAGATACTCGCCAACTAAATCTAATCACTGATAATTTTATTTAATCGGCATCTTGGTATTACTTAAACCCATTCGCTTAACTTATTTGACCGCTGGATAATGAAATCCACCTACAGGGATTGGCCCGGTCAAAACTTATAAGCTTCCTTAAAGGGGTATCGTCAATCCTGATCTTTCGGGACTTGAATTCTGTCACTAATTAATATTTGCTATATAAATAATGCCGCGCTATCTAACTCACCGAAAATATAGACTCATATAAGATCGCACCCTCTAATGAATCAAAACAATGAATATTAAATACATACAAATGAAAAATTATTTTAGAATTAAGAGGATAAGCACTATTCATAATAATCTTAGAGTATGAATTAATTTATATAGTCTGTATAAAATTAATTACTCCAAATATCCCGTTAAATACACACAAAGTGTACTAGCATAGAGAGTCGGAGCAATAGACGACGACACTATTATCTGTTCCCCGTAATCAATGTAGACCTACTAAAACTCTGTGCTACTGTCGTACCGATGCTATGTCTATTTTCATCTAAACTGTGAACATAAAACTTATATTCTATAAGAACTTAAAATCTGATCTTCTGTGTGCAAGCCGTACTCTACACACCAGATTAAATACTGTATAGAATATTGGACATCCATGCATATCAAAGAAATGATATACATACATTACTCATAAAATGGAAAATTAATTTTATTAAAAATAAAATTAAATATAAAAACATGATTTTCAGTATACCAATCCTAACAATCTCCCACTAATATTCAAAATCATGCTATCATACATCTGACTGACATGCCCTCTACATGACTATCAAAAGTCTTAGCTGATAAGCTCTTTGTAAATGATCTACAAGGTTGTCTCCTGATGTAAACTCTATGTCTGACTAAAAATCTGAGTCTGTGTACTCCAAAGGTACTAGACTATCTGTCCGGTAAACCAACATATAATCCTTAGTCCATTTCAAGTATTTGATTATATTCTTTACCGCGGTACAATGCTCCTGTCCTAGGTTAGACTAATATCTGCTAACTATGCCAACAACAAACCAAATGTCAGGTCTAGTGCAAAGCATAGCATACATGAGGCTTTCTACTGCCGAAGCATAAGAAATTGCATTCATCTTCTCTATCTCAACAGGTGTCTTAGGACACTGATCCTTAGATAGAGAAATTCCATGCCTGAAAGGGAGAAACCCTTTCTTGGAATCCTGCATGCTAAAACGAGCTAGGATATCATCGATATACTTTTTTTGTGATAAGCCCTATGTCCTTTGTTTTTGATCTCGCATGAGCTTGATCCCAATGATATGACTAACTTTTTTCAAGTCCTTCATATTGAACTCCCTAGATAACTATACTTTAACTGTAGATAATGCCCTAACATCGTTTTCGATGAGCAAGATATCATCTACATAGAGTACTAGAAAGATCACCACGCTTCCGTTACGCTTCTTATACACACAGAACTCATCCGGACTTTGATCAAAACTATAAGACTTAATGGCTTGATCAAATCGAGTGTTCCAAGACCTCAATACCTGCTTAAATCCATAAATAGATCTCTTAAACTTGCACAACATAAATTTTTCTTTCCTTGAGTGAACTTATAAATGATTTTTGTGAGATCCTCAACTTTTTCACTCAAAACTCAGTTTTCATCTTTTAGAACAGAAACTTGCTTTAGTAAGACAGATTTTTCATTTTTCAAAGATTCAATTTCTGTTGAGGAGGAAAGAACTAATTTTTTTAAAACAGAATTCTTTGCACCTAATTTTCTCAACTCATCATGCAAATCTTC